>CAJNDS010000280.1:540891-593391 GCA_905221605.1 Symbiodinium natans
TTTGGAGGGCCCTCCCATGCAACTTCGGAGGGGGCACCAACACCAGAATGCTACCTTCGCATGCAGCATCTGCAACCAGCCGGGAGTGGACCATGGCCGTTCGCTTTACCCCGGTTGATGGTGGAGATTGTGGATATCAGGTTTTGTTTGCACAGGAAGCCAGGCTTGATGTCATACTCTCACAAACAGGTTGCTGGTTCATGCCATGCAAGATTTTTTAGTTCAGAAATGCCTTTCACAAGTGAAACGCCACAAACTCCGACGGCGAAGGTTCTACATAGCTTTCACGTACTTTGCTGTACTCAATGAGTCTCGGATGCAATGGAAAGCTCGCTCCGGTGCAGGGGTGGTTGTGAGACGACAAAGGATGCCCAGAAGAATCCGAATCTTGTGCCTACCACAACTGCGTTGGCTCACATAGGCGCAAGAACGCTTGCAAGTAATTGCAGACAGTTGACGTGTGCGTCCGAGGTCGTAACTGGAGCACCTCGGCCGTTTCGACGTCTAGGATGCCCAGTAGTGCTGCTACTCCTCTTTGTCGGTCAGAAGCCCTTAACTGAACATGTGTGCAACTTTCAGTTGCAGATTTCAATAGCTGCTTATCCCTGGCACAAAGTTAGTTACGCTGTTGTTTCCGGCGTCTGCCAAGGTGTTCTGCCAAAGTGCTATTGAAAGTGCGCAGAATGACCACGCGATGGTTGTTCAATCCATGATTGACAACAAGACCGCGCACCTCACGAAGATCAAAGCGCTGTTCAGCGAAATTGGCGCCGAAGAGAGCGGCGTGCTCACACTTGGGGTCTTCGAAGAGAAGCTTGGTCTCCCAGCGGTGCCCTTCTGTCCGGCTTTTGGTTCAAGGTTCCCGCTTAAACCCAGAAACACGTGCCCTTTCTACAGTGGGCCCTAAGTTCCCTTTTTTGGGGCTTCAGTTCCCCTTTTACAAGCCCCTTCTAAACCAAAAAGGCCCTTTTATTTCTAGGTTCCTCTTTGGTCTAAATGATATGGGGGCTTATTTTACGGTATTTAGGGGTGCCCTATTGGGGTCCTTCTTCTAAAGGGGATCCTCCTACTCTTGGGGGGTCACATAAACCCTAAACCCTAAACCCAAAATCCTAAACCCTAAACCCTAAACCATGGGTGACTGTGCTACCAAGGAAGATAAAATCTCCAGCTGTGCGTCAGTACTTCGAAGCGCTGGGGTTGGACGTGTGGGATGCGTGACTCGGCGATCATCGTTTGGGGTTTAGGGTTTAGGGTTTAGGGTTTTAGGGTTTAGGGTTCAGAGTGTTAAAACCTGTTCAGAGGGTTTAGGGTTTAGGGTGTTAAACCCGTTCAGTCTTCAAACGTCTTCGCTTGCCACCTTGGCTTATCAAAGACCCCGAGCACTGAATGAGCTTAGGGTTTAGGGTTTGGGGTTTAGGGCTTGGGGTTTGGGGTTTAGGGTTTGGGGTTTAGGGTTTAGGGTTTGGGGTTTAGGGTTTGGGGTGTAGGGTCCTAAGGCAAGTAGCAGAAGGCAATGAGGATAAAGGTCGTGCAGTCGCGAGCGAAATTGACCCCAAAGCCCAGGGGCCAACACCCAAGCCTTAAACCCTGAAGCCTAGGTTTAGGGTTTAGGGTTTAGGGTTTAGGGTTTAGGGTTTAGGGTTTAGGGTTTAGGGTTTAGGGTTTGGCCTAGACCCCCGAAATTGAAGAGCTGAAATCTCAAATAGCAGTCTTGCCCTGGCCCCCCCCCCCCCGGCCAGTGCAAGGTGGTCCTTTTTCAAGCTGCTGGATGTGGATGGAGGTGGAACCCGAAACCTTAACCCCTAAACAAAACGCTAATCTGTAAACCCTAATTCCTAAGCCCTAAACCCTAAACCTTAAACTCTAAACCGGTTCAGGGTTCAGGGTGTTTGTGGTGTTTAGGCCACAAGGGTTCCACTGGAGGCGCAACAGACCAAGTCTGCAATCGTGCCTGCAGGCCTCAGAAACCCCGTTCGGGTGCAGGATTTCGGGCCAACCCCGGTGCAGCTCGAACTCCGTGAAGCAAGAACGCTCCGACGGGTTGTTCGCGAGCGCACGAAAGTGGACAAGTGCGTTTTGGAAACATCGCGCCTTTTGAGTCTGAAAGGCCCTGAAGCATGCCTGAAAACTGCGGGTGAACATTCCGTCGAAAGGCAAAAACCACATCAGGGATGCTCCGAATAGCTTTCGATAGGGTTCTCCTCATGCAAGCAAGCTTTGGCAATCGAACCCCTGATGTTCCCACAGGGGGCCCGAATTTCAACCAACCCTCGCAACAGAGTTCCGGCAGCGTTGCGAAAGCAAAAACAAAAAGCTAAGCAACCCTAATGAGCCATGCGAACGGAGGCGGTGCTGTCGAGATAGAGGAGTTCTTTTTGGGAGACCTGGACGTTTCCGACTAGGTCAGGGCGTTGAGGCTACCAGGTTTACTCTAAGGGCTTTGCTCGGGACGTTTCCCGAATCCCTGTGCTCTAAACCCTAAACCCTAAACCCTAAGGCCTAAGGCCGAAGGCCGAAGGCCAAAGGCCCAGGGCCCAAGGCCTAAACTCTAAACCCTAAACCCTAAACCCTAAACCCTAAACCCTAAACCCTTAACCCTTAAATCCTAAACCCTGAACCCTAAACCCTAAACCCTAAACCCGAAACCCGAAACCCTAAACCCTAAACCCTAAACCCTAAACCCTGAACCCTGAACCCTGAACCCTGAACCCTGAACCCTGAACCCTGAACCCTAAACCCTAAACCCATTTAGGGCTTTTGCGGTTTCTGAGGTTTTTGTTGTAGGCCTTGGGGTGGGAACCGTGTTTTTTTTTTTGTTGTGGGTGCTTTTTTGCTGTGGGTGCTTTTTTCGGGGGCCGCCCCCTGGTGAGTGAGTGACCTGGCGCGTGTCGCCCCCGCACCCGCAGCAAAAAAAAAACGCGCCCCCGCACCCACAGCAAAAAAAAAAAACGCGCCCCCGCACCCGCAGCAAAAAAAAAACGCACCCCCCCCCCCCCCCTCCCCCCCGCTTCCTCCCCACCCCCCCAGGTGAGTAAGTGACCTGGCGCGTGTCGCCCCCGCACCCGCAGCAAAAAAAAAAACGCGCCCCCGCACCCGCAGCAAAAAAAAAAACGGCGCCCCCCCCCCCCCCTCCCCCCGCGTGTCGCCCCCGCAGTGCCCCCGCACCCGCAGCAAAAAAAAAAAACGCGCCCCGCACCCCATCAAATAAAAAACGCGCCCCCGCACCCGCAGCAAAAAAAAAAAAGGCGCCCCCCCCCCCCTTCCCCCAGGTCATTTGTTTTTGCAATTTCCTCCCCAACCCCGTCCCCAACGCCCCCCCCCTCCTTTAAACTGTGCAAGCGTTTTCAAAGCACTGAATCCTTCCCAAGGCCATCATGCGAGCATTGTGTTTGCTAACGGTGGAGGGAGGGCTGCACCCCGCCCGACCCCCCCCCTCTTTAAAACCGTGCCAGCTAGCTTCTCAGCATATGAATCCTGTCCAAGCCTATCATGCCAGCATTGGGTTTGCAAATTGGGGGGGGCTGCGCCCCCCCCCAACCCCCCCGCTTCTTAAAGCCATGCCAGCTTGCTTCAAAGCAAATGAATCCTTTCCGAAACCATCATGAGAGCATTCCCCTCCGCTTGAAAGGGGCGGGGGGGGGGGGGCTGCGCTTTTTAGCCGGGCAAGCTTGCTTCAATCATACGAATCCCTTCCAAACCCATGATGATGCGAGCATTGTGTTGCAAATGGGGGGTGGGGGGGGGCTGCGCTTTTTAGCCGGGCAAGCTTGCTTCAATCATACGAATCCCTTCCAAACCCATGATGATGCGAGCATTGTGTTGCAAATGGGGGGGGGCTGCGCCCCCCCCCAACCCCCCCGCTTTTTTTAGCCGGCAAGCCTGCTTCAAAGCTTACGAATCCCTTCCAAACCCATGATGCGCGCATTGTGTTTTCAAATGCGGCGGTCTGCGCAGCCCCCAACCCCCTGAAAAAAGAGGGAATATATGCCTGCTTTCCTACGAAAATTCAGACCTTATAGTGGAAGTTGAATTTTCCGTTTAAAAATAGAGATATAAACGTCTTCTTAGTAAAGAATCGAGAAAATAGAGCTTGTGTTATGAGACATGAACAAAAACACTTGTTGTCTACGAGTCACAGATAGAGATAATGCATGTACTCTTATGACAATATAGAGAATTAGCTTTTCATGTATTCCTCTCATGTCTTCCTCGTGAAACAAAGAGAAGATGTCTGAAAATACTGACAAAATAAAAAAACTATAGAACAATAGAGGTTTTCGCTATACAATATAGAGAAATTAGATGTTTCCTATGACAACATAGAGGAAATAGAGGCTTTCATACGAAAATATAGCGAACATACAAAGTGTTTTCATATCAAAATGTAGAGGTCTTGATATTCAAATATAGAGAATAGAGGTCTTCATGTTCAAATGTTATGACAATGGAGGTTTGCCTATTCAGAGACAGAGAAAATAACGGGCTTCCTATTAAAATAGGACACGAGGAACAAAACACTTTTAATTGCAAGTCACACATTGAGATAACACAGACAATAAGTTTCTCATGTATTCCTCTCTCATGTCTTCCTCATGAAATATAGAGGAAAACTATGACGATATAGACAAAAATAGAGAGAAATAGAGGTTTTCGTTATAAAATATAGAGAAATAGAGGTTTTCGAATTAAAGTAGAGGTTTTCATACTAAATGTAGAGAAAACAGAGGTTTTCATATTCAAATATAGAGAAGAAAGAGGTTTTCCTATTCAAATATAGAGAAGAAAGAGGTTTTCCTATTGAAAATTAGAGAAAATAGAGGTTTTCATAGTAAAATATAGAGAAAACAGCAAAAACGCTCCGCACCCGCAGCAAAAAAAAAAAACGCGACCCCACGGCACCCGCAACAAAAAAAAAAACGCGCCCCCGCACCCGCAGCAAAAAAAACGCACCCGCAGCCAAAAAAAAAAACGCGCCCCCGCACCCGCAGCAAAAAAAAAAACGCGCCCCCGCACCCACAGCAAAAAAGCACCCGCAACAAAAAAAAAACACTCTTACCGCCTTGGGGTGCAGCACTTCTGCTCGGGACCCAGCGCTTGCTTGCTTGAGGGCATGACCCCACACCCCCTACACCCTACACCCTCAACCCTAAACCCTGGCCCTAAACCGTAAACCGTAAACCGTAAACCCTAAACCCTAAACCCTAAACCCTAAACCCTAGACCCTAAACCCTAAACCCTAAACCCTCTCTACCTATGTATATTTAAACCTTAATGGGATCGTCGTCTGATTAAATTTTGAGGTTTTTAGGATTTAGGATTTAGGGTTTAGGGTTTAGGATTTAGGGTTTAGGGTTTAGGGTGCAGGGGCGTTTCTGGCCTTTCGGATTTAGGATTAGGATTTAGGATTTAGGATTTAGGATTTAGGATTTAGGATTTAGGATTTAGGATTTAGGATTTAGGATTTAGGATTTAGGATTTAGGATTTAGGATTTAGGATTTAGGATTTAGGATTTAGGATTTAGGATTAGGATTTAGGATTTAGGATTTAGGATTTAGGATTTAGGATTTAGGATTTAGGATTTAGGATTTAGGATTTAGGATTTAGGATTTAGGGTTTAGGATCCCTTGAGGGGGAAAGTTTGCCTTCAAAAATGTATTGTTTCGAGCTTATGTTGGTAGGTAAAAAACAGCATCATTTCAATACTAAACAACAGCATTTTCCCTTGCGGGAACAGGCAAATCCTGGGTTCCCACCTTTCTGGTGGGCTTTTGGGGCTTTTGAAAGCTATCTGTGCCTGTGGTGATGCTTTGGGGTAAAAGGGAGGAGCCCCGAAACCGTCGGTTTCAGTACTAAAAAACAGTATTTTTCATTGCGGGAGAAGGCAACTCCTGGGTTCCCTTTCTGTTTTTTTTTTGAAGCCTGGGGCTTTTTAAAGCTTCTTGGGGCTGTGGTGGTGCTTTTGGGTAAAATGGAGGGGCCCCGAAACCGTCGATTTCAGTATTAAAAACAGCATTTTTGAAGCTTTTTGGGGCTTTTGACAGCTATCTGGGGCTGTGGTGGTGCTTTGGGGTAAAAGGGAGGGGCCCGAAACCGTGGATTTCAGTACTAAAACACAGCATTTTTCATTGCGGGAGCAGGCAAATCCTGAATTCCCCTCTTTTTTGGATGCTTTTTGAAGCCTTTTGGGGATGGGCTGGTAGTAGATGGCTATGTTGCGAGCCGAATGAGAAAAATTGGTTGGTGATAAGCAAAAAGGTTAGGTAAACCAGAAGATATGTATATTTCAGATGAAAAGGGATTCTGGGAGGGAGGGGTGATGCCAAACACGTGGGGTGATGCCAAACACCCTTTGTGAATGCTTGGACCAGAGATGTTGAACCCTAGGCCCTAAACCCTAAACCCTAAACCCTAAACCCTAAACCCTAAACCCTAAACCCTAAACCCTAAACCCTAAACCCTAAACCCTAAACCCTAAACCCTAAACCCTAAACCCTAAACCCTACACCCTAAACCCTAAACCCTACACCCCCCAAAGCCGCGATCCAAGGATGTCTGAAATTTCGGGGCGCCGCGCGGTCCATGGACGTGGGGAAAATCCTACAGGACCACCTTTCGGGGTCGCTGGGGCCCAGGCTTTAGGGTTCAGGGTTTAGGGTTTAGGGTTTAGGGTTTAGGGTGTAGGGTTTAGGGTTTAGGGCTTAGGGCTTAGGGTTCAGGGTTTAGGGTTGAGGGTTTAGGGTTCAGGGTTTAGGGTTTAGGGTTTAGGGTATAGGGTTTAGGGTTTAGGGTAGCCCCAAACCATAAACCCTCAACTCCAAATCTTGCGATCACGGTTTAGGGGCTTGGCCTTAGGGCCCTAAACAAGAAACCCTACAAGCCCTAAACCCGAAACCCGAAGCCCAGACTCCAGAGCCATGAAGCTGGAGCCTGGCACAGTTTTTTGGGGTTTAAGACGGACCTCTGCGGTTCCCTGTGCGCTACACAAAAGACACCACCAAAGAGCCCAGAATTCAGCCCAGAACCCCTGGTGTAGGTGGTTTGAGGACGGGCAGGGTTTAGGGTTTAGGACTTACGCGCGCGCTATCGCGCGCTTGCATAGCTGAGCAGCCCCACCCCAAGCTATTCTCTTTCAGGGCTTAGAGAACACCCCCCTCCCAGAGGCACTAGATAAGCTCTAAGCCCCGCAAATGCCCCTTCCTCCTCTAAACCCTGAACCCTAAACCCTAAACCCCCAACCCTCAAAATGTTTTGGGAAGTCATCTTTGAGGGTTTGGGCTTCAGGGCTTCAAGCAGACGCCGCCCTTCCTGGTAGTGTGTGGGTTCAGGGTTTAGGGTTAAGAGTTTGGGGTTTAGGGTTCAGGGTTTCGGGTTTGGGGTTAGCGCTCAGAGTTTGGGGTTTGGGGTTTAGTGTTTGGGGTCAGGGTTTAGGGTTACGGGAAGCGTCTCCAGGACCAGAAGTGGATGATCAACAACCAAGGCGCAACGGCCTTGTGAGAAACGCACCGAATTTTGGAAACCTAGGGCTTTCCATTCTGTTTATGGACTCATATTATGGGGCACCGAACGCCCTAATTCTCTACTAGCAAGCTTTCCTGGCCTCAAGGCGCTGCAACTGTACTTTTCCAAGCCCTGAACGTTTAGGGCGTGGGGTTTAGGGTTTCTGAGGGTAGTTTCGTGGGCCCTTAGTTTGCTCCCGAACCTCCTTGAATTCTGCTAAACGGGCCCTTCATTGGAAGAGGGCATGTAAGGTTTTTTTTTTCCCAAGGGCACCCTCTTAAGGGCCCATTCTAAGGGACCGTGAAACTGCCCCAAGAACGTTGGGGGCTTTGGGTTCATGCAGTTTATTTCTTTGGGGGAGGAGGGGGGGGGGGGGAACACCGAAATGTTAAGCGAACCCGCCCTAAACCCTAAGCCCTAGACCCTAAACCCTAAACCCTAAACCCTAAGCCCAAAACCTTAAACCCTAAACCCTAAACCCTAAACCCTAAACCCTAAACCCTAAACCCTAAACCCTAAACCCTAAACCCTAAACCCTACACCCTAAACCCTAAACCCTAAACCCTAAACCCTAAACCCTAAACCCTAAACCCCAAACCCCAAACCAAACCAATTCTGTTTCCCATCCTGTGGTGGATCTGGGTTTGGTGCATCAACTCTTTTCAGGGGGCCTCGGGTCGTCAGCCGGAATTTCGGATGTCTGGAGCCAAAGCCAAGCCTAGGTGCTTTAGGGTTTAGGGTTTAGGGTTTCGGGTTTAGGGTTTCGGGGGTTGTCGTTCGGGTTAAGGCAAGAGCTTCAGAGATAGACCTCGGAGCAGGCAAGTTTCAAGAGTACCTTCAAGAAGAGCTCACCTTCGTCAAGGAGCTTCCGCGAGAGAGGTGTAGGGTTTTAGGGTTTGAGGGTTTGAGGGTTTAGGGGTTTAGGGTTTAGGGTTTGAGGGATGAGGGTTTAGGGTTTAGAGTTTTTGGGCCGAGGGTGGGGGAGGGAAGGGGCAAAGAGGTGCAGGGAGCGGTGGCAAGAACCCTAAGCCCTAACCCCTAAACCCTCTCTATCATACATAAATTAAAGCCCGAATGAAATTCGTGGGCAAGGCACAAAAGTTCGTGGGCAAGGCACAAGAAATTCGTGGGCAAGGCACACAAATTCAAAAGCAAGGCTCGTTTGGGGGTTTTGGGCCGTGGGCAAGGCCCGAAACCCCAAAACGGGCCTTGCCCACGAATGTTTGTGCCTTGCCCGCCAATGTTGCGCTTTGCCCACGAATCCTTGTGCATTGCCCAGGATTTTTTTGGCTTCAAAAATTGCTGGGCAAGGCCAAAAATTTGTGGGCAAGGCACAAAAGAGAAACATCAGCCGAAAACAACCCGAAATCCTGCCACATGTTTGTGGCTGCTGCTGGTGTGGGGGTTGGGTGGGGGAGGGGGTGGGGCAGCGGAGATTGTTGTTGAGTTCTTGAAAGTGTTGTAACAACAAGTTTTCGTGTCTGCAACCTGAAGTCAGGGCTGGTTTTATTACGGTTGGTTTGTTGGCTTTTTTTGGTACTTGCATGGGGAAACCCACCACAATAAAGCACAGGCCAAAACTAGGCCCAGTCGTCGAACCTGAAGAACAATTACTCTCCGTCGCGTCCGTCGGTTTTGTCCTCCCATCCCCCTCTTAGAGGTGAGCTCTGCAAAGGTTTCCTTCTCTTTGTAGTCAGGTTGGGGAGGGGGGGTAGAATTCCAAGCATGTTTCTAGTTTTTCCAGTTACGTTTAGGTCCGTATTGGATATGATCTCATGTTTTTTGGACTTTGCGGCTTCTCCATCAGAACGGTGAGAAACGGTGGTTACAAGTTTATTATAAGTTTTGTAGGGTCTGTTTTTCTGTGGTTGATATGGCCTACCGGTGGTTCAGGGATTTGTGGGTTTGGGTCTGTTTCTTGTATATCTGCATAGCTGCCTCTCCCAAGACCTATGGATGTCTTCCAGCACCCTATGCCCCTAACCTTACTACACTCCATGCACCACTGCGCCCACAAAAATCCCTAAACCCTAAACGCCAAATCCTAAACCCTATGCCCTAAGCCCTAAACCCTTTCCGTGAGCCCCCCTGTCTCTCAGGAGGAGTTATTTCATCTCGGTGAATTACTGTCCGCCAAAGGCGGCGATGTCAGTGAAGCCTTGTCCACGAAAGGCGGTGGCCATTGAGCCTCCTTGGAGCATCAAAGAACGAAGGGGTCGAAAGCCTCCCTCAGCCATAAACCCTAAACCCTAAACCCTAAACCCTATACCCTAAACCCTAAACCCTAAACCCTAAACCCTGAACCCTGAACCCTGAACCCCGAACCCTAAACCCTTTAGGTTGCAAGGTCTTAAAGTTTTGGGTGCTCTAAGGCTCGATGTAGGGGAACCCATGATGTCTAAACCCCGATGGAGCCGCGGTTTAGGGTTTAGGGTTTAGGGTTTAGGGTTTAGGGTTTAGGGTTTAGGGTTTAGGGTTCTTACTACAAACGAACCTCCCCGGTTCCCCACATAATTAGGGAGAATCAAGCCTCTTTAAGGATATTTCAGGGCGGAATATAGGGGGGGGGTGGAGGGAGTATAGAGGGGTAGTAGGGGAATCCGGCTTAACTGGGTTTTGAAGTACTATACTTTAATACTTGTTTTTGGTTCTGGGCTCCTTATATAGCTACTAATACCTAAAAAGTATATACTTCTTCCAGGGTTTACTCCCACGTAGGCTTAAACATTCATGAACCTCAATGCCCTAGACCCCATTAGCGTTTAGGCTTTAGGGGTTTGAGGTTTGGGGGGTTCGCGGTTTAAGGTTTACGGCTTGGGGTTTAGGGTTTGGGGTTTAGGTCCAACCCATTCTGGGTCCCATGAGGTCCCTCTCACCATGCATGCAGCCCCCTATGTTTCGGGCGCGCGCAACGCGGATCATAATTTCGAGAACTGGGTTTCTTCTACAGGTCGTCCGACAGAGGGACGGCAGGCAGATCCTCTACAAGCCCTCCGACCTACTGGGTATTTCCCTAAATAATCTATACCACCCCCATCCTAAATCCGAACGCGCGAAACCCTAAACCCTAAACCCCAGACCCTAAACGCAGATGCTTCGCGAAGGCGCTCTTCTTTTCCGAATTTTTAGTGGCTGCCAAAAGCGAGGGCCCCTGAGCCGGGGCTTACAATCAAGAAGCCAACAGCCTGCAAGACCCAAACCGCGATTTCGGCCTGGGGGCTTCGGGGTTTTGGGAATTTCGGATTTTTTGTGGTTTGGGGTCTAGAGGTCCGGGCCTTAGGGAGCATGAATGTGCCTTGAACCTTCTTATGGCAGTTTATCTCAGGGCGCAGTGGAGGGCCCTGAGCCCCAGGGTTTAGGGTTTAGGGCAAAATTTAGGGTTTAGGGTTTAGGGTTTCGGGTTTACCTAGACTAGACTCTAGACCTTCGGGGTGTTTAGGGTCGTAGGGTTCAAAGCTTAGGACCCCCAAATTTGCGAATCCCCAAAGTCTAATCCCCTTCCGGCCGGATTTGGGGGTTGGGCGTGGAGTTTCGGGAGTTCCCCCTGGCTACATCCAGCGGTTTAGGGTTTCGGGTTTAGGGTTTAGGGTTTAGGGCTTAGGGCTTAGGGTCAGGGAGGTCGCCGATTTAGAGTTGAGGGGCTTGAAAAGGCCTGGGTGGGGTTCACTGACCAGGCGAGGAGACTCGGGAAGGGTTGCTTGCGCTCACAGGCCGTTCAGCCTTGTGCCTTCTCTACGAATTGCTTAGGAGCACCCCGCCCCCCCCCCCCAAAAAAAAAACATCTGCCTCTGCCTTATAAGGGCAATGTAGGGATTAATGGTTGTTTTATTTTATATTTTGAGGGTTCTTAAGCAAACACTAGTTCTTCTGGCCGCAAACGAGCGTCGGGTATCTAGCCCGCTTGGAGGGAATATGATTTTTTCCCAAGATAGGGGGTACCCTTTCTATGCCCCAGATAGACCAGAACCCCCTTAAAGAACCCAAAAAAGGGTACCCCGATTTTCGGAAACCCCCATATGTGTGCCCATTGATCTGGAACGTGCGTAAGCGCTATGCAACTTACTTACGCAGACGGATTGTGCCGGGATGATATCGGTGTTTTTAGCAGGTCGTTTGGATGCTGTGTCTGCCCTACAAACCCTTGACCAGCAAATCTATTCTGGCAGCTGCACTGGTGTGATGAATGGCAGTGCTTTCTATCTCACCTCGAAGAAAGCAGCTTCCCACCCGCCTGGGAAGCGCTGCACGAAAAGACGCTCCCTGTCCCAAAACCCTAACAGCCCAGGCTCTTCAGAAGCCCTAAAGCCCAACAAACCCCCAAAGCCCCCAAAGCCTCAATGCCCAGAAGCCCGAAGATCAGAGTACCCCAAAACCCGGAAGCCCTTCAAGCCGTAAAGCCTAAAGCCCGACAGCTTGAAGGTTGGGCCCATGGGCCCTTTGTATGGTGCTTACCCTTATTTGTGGGGATCGGCAGTCTGGGCCCTGATTCTGTATAGTGCATATTGGAACAGCCTAAGCGCTCAAAGCGGCCCTCAAACCCTGCCATAACCCCTCAACTCCTCAACGCCTAAGAACCTCCATCAAAGCCTAAAGCCCTCAAAGCCTAGAACCCTAAGCACTAAGCCGAAAACCCTAAACCCTAAACCCTAAACCCTAAACCCTAAACCCAAAACCCTAAACCCTAAACCCTAAACCCTGAACCCTAAACCCTGCAGCCCCTAAAGGCCTGGAAGCCTAAACCAAGCCGAAGGCTCTTCGGCCTGCCCCGAGGCTTGGGCCTCCTTATACGCTCACTTCTGAATCACGGCCCCCTTTTCCTTAGGGGCTGCAGGGTTTAGGGTTTAGGGTTTAGGGTTTAGGACGAACCTAGGTAGGCCCTGTTACATCCTCTGAGTCGTCCAAACACGCTCCTCTTGAACCCAAGAAGTGGTAGCTAGGACTAAAATACCAAGGGAGCCTCAGAATGAGAAACTTGATATGCGCAGTTCCTTCGGAAATTGAAGTTTGACGTTTAGGGCTTCATTCTTGTTCTTATTCTTCTTCTTATTTGCATTCATGCGTTTTTTTTTTTTAAATGTCTTATTCTGCGTCTTATACTCAACCCTAAACCCAAAAACACTAAACCCTAAAGCCGAAATCGGTTTGCGCGCTTCAACCTAAACTCACAACCTGTTCCGGGCTGATGGTCTTGGGGTTTCCAAGGCTCAAGTCTAAACCCGAAACCCTAAACCTTAAACCCTAAACCCTAAACCCTAAACCCTAAACCCTAAACCCTAAAACCTTCACCCCAAAACCCCAGAAGAGTGTCGTATTCATTTGTCTTTTGCAGCTTTCTGGTGGGCGCTTCAAGGCCCCTCTGTGGCCTTGCTGTTTGGGCATGGCTCGGAGTGGGGATCTTTTTTGTTTTTCTACTTTTGTGTTTTTTTTTTCAAAGGTTTTTTTTGTTTCTTGAAGGTTTTTTTAGGGCTTTCCGGGCTTTCAGGGCTTTGAGGGTTTCAGTTCTTTTTTTGGGCAGCCTCTCTAAGGCTGCAGATCGGAACGCCCGAGGAGCTGTACAACAAGGCTCGGACGCAGACCCCCCCAAAACTCGTGAATTCCCCTACTTGCCCCCCTATACTCTTTTGCTAGGTTCCCCCCATAATTAAGGCTATTTAGGGGTAATTGAGTTAATTAAGCCAAATTAATGGCCCCCCTCCCCCCCCCCCCGGCCCCCCAAAGAAACCCAAGCCTTGGGATTCTCCCGCCCCCAACAGTCATCAAGAGGGACTGTGGTAGCCCCTTGATGATATTCCCGATTAAGGGCCCTTCGTATAAGGGGAACCTCCCCACCTGCACCCTTCAACCCTAAACCCTTCAACCTTGAACACTGAATCCAACCCCTAAACCCTAAACCCTAAGCCCCTGAGCCCTCAGACCTAAGCCCTAAATCAACCCCTAAACCCTCACCCTAAACCCTAAACACCCCGCGCCTTCTCTCTGGCTCGGTGCAATTAGGGTTTTTGTGTTCAAACCCGGAAGCCCAAACGAAACCTCAGGGTATAGGTTTTAGGCAGGGTTTGCAGGGTTTGCAGCGCTCGTAGGGTATGTAGGCTTCGCAGGATTCGTAGAGTTTTGTGCTGTGGGTGCACGTATGAGCGCATTGACCCTACACCTAAACCTCAGCCCTAAACCCTAAACTCTAAGCCCTAAACCCTAAACTATGAGCGCATTGACCCTACACCTAAACCTCAGCCCTAAACCCTAAACTCTAAGCCCTAAACCCTAAACTCTAGCCCTAAACCTTAACCCCCAAACCCAAACCCCCAAACCCCAAACCCCAAACCCCAAACCCCAAACCCCAAACCCCAAACCCAAACCCCAAACCCCAAACCCCAAACCCCAAACCCCAAACCCCAAACCCCAAACCCCAAACCCCAAACCCCAAACCCCAAACCCCAAACCCCAAACCCCAAACCCCAAACCCCAAACCCCAAACCCTTAACCCTTAACCCTTAACCCTAAACCTCGGACGTGGGACGGAGCTTTAGCCCCTTTCAAGCCCTAAAGCCCCCAAAGCCCCAAACCCTAGAACACGACCCTAAACCCCAAACATCCCTCAACCCTACTCCCCCTAATTAGCCCTAAACCTTGGACCCTGAACCCTAAACCCCCTGGCCCTAAACCCTAAACCCCCTAACCCTAAACCCTGAACCCTGAACCCTAAACCCTAAACCCTAGACCCTAAATCCTAAACCCTAAACCCTAAACCCTAAATCCTAAACCCTAAACCCTAAACCCTAAACACTAAACCCCTCAGAAGCACAGCTCAGGCACAGTCCCTGGGCTTCTCACTAGCTCAGGCCCTTGGCTGGGAGGCTCGTGGGGAAGGGAGGGTTTAGGGTTGAGGGTTTAGGGTTTAGGGTTTAGGGTTAGGGTGGTGTCGGGTTTAGAGTGGTGTTTAGGGTTTAGGGTTCGGTGGTTTAGGACCTGGAGTTGGAGCTCAAGGACACGGACACATCGGCTCCAACTCCAGAAGCTCCAGATAGGGTTTAGGGTTCAGGGTTCAGGGTTCAGGGTTTAGGGTTTAGGGTTTAGGGTTTGGGGTTTGGGGTTTGGGGTTTGGGGTTTAGGGCTTTGAGCGGCTGTGTAAGTCTAAACCCTAAACCCTCAGCCCCCCTCAACCCTAAACCCTCGCACCCGAAGCCCCAAATAAACCCTTAAACCTACCCCCCCTAAACATCCCTTAAACCCTAAACCATCCTCTTGTTGCCAAGGAAGCTGTTAGCAGCACCCAGAGCACGCCCTTCTTGCAGCCCCTGACCCCTAACTGAGCTCCTGAGCTCTGAAACCCGTAGTCCCCAAACCCCAAACCCTAAACCCTAAAACCCTCAAAGCGTAAAGCCCTCGAAAACTAGAACCCTAAGCCCTAGATCCTAAACCCTAAGCCGAAAACCCTAAACCCTAAACCCCTAAGCCGAAAACCCTAAACCCTAAACCCCTAAGCCCTGAACAGTACACCCCTAAACCCTGAACCCCAAACCCTTAAATCCCCAAGCCCTAAGCCCCAAAACCCCACATCCTCTCGCTCGCCAAGCCCACAGCGTGGCACCGCCCTAAACCCTAAACCCCCAACCCCCAACCCTAAACCCCAAACCCTCAACCCTCAACCCTCAACCCTCAACCCTAAACCCCAAACCCCTCAACCCTCAACCCTCAACCCTCAACCCTCAACCCTAAACCCGAAACCCCTCAACCCTCAACCCTCAACCCTCAACTCTCAACCCTAACCCTGAACCCTGCCTGAGAAGGTCTGGGGTCTCCTTGTCACAGGTGAAGACCGAAGCCGATGGCCCCTCCGTCCTCGAAGGTCCGACAAAGAGGGGGGGGGGGGGGTTGATGATAGGGTGTTGGGGTTTAAGGGTTTAGGGGTTAGGGGTTTAGGGTTTTTTGGGATTCTGGGTTCTCTGAGGGTAGTTTCATGGGCCCTTTTTCATGGTCCCTAGCCAATGTATGGGCCCTTAATTTGTATAGGGTATATAAGGGGGAAGGGTGTTGGGATTTTGGGTTCGAAGGGTCGAAGGGTTTAGGATCTGGGGGATTTAGGCTTGAGGGTTTAGGGTTTCGGGCGTAGGGTTCGAAGGGTTAAGGGAAAGGTTGCTTACATATCCCTCACCCTGAAACTCCATAGTGTATTGCTCCTGGCGTCTGCAATCAGGGGCACTTTTTTTTGTTTGTCATTTTCCCCGTAGCCCCAAGCCCAAAGCCCGAAGCCCTAAGACCTAAACCCTGACCCCAAAGAAGCAAGAAAGCTTCCCCTCAAGCTTGTGCTGAGCCTAAACCTTAAACCCTGAACCCTAAACCCGAAACCCTGAACCATAAACCCTAAACCCTAAACCCTAAACCCTAAACCCTAAACCCTAAACCCTAAACCCTAAACCCTAAACCCTAAACCCCCCAAGACCTGCTCCACGTCAGGACTTCGCGGGTCCTGAGAGGCCCGCCCTACCTAGACTGGCCGCGACGATGACTTGGGGAGACATTTCCTGTAGGGTTTTGGGGTTTAGGGTTTAGGGTTTAGGGTTTAGGGTTTAGGGTTTAGGGTTTAGGGTTTGGCTCTTGTTCCCGCTATACTACCAGTCCTTAATAGGGATTATAATGGTGGGGGGGGGGGGGGGGTACTCTTATCCTTATGACTTCTCCGAGCACAGGCGGTCGTTTTTGAGTAGAAAACTGGCCCCCAAGCACTAAACCCCACAACCCGAAACCCTGAAGACCTTCACACGCTTCTGGGGTGTTCCTCTGGCCCCTTAGGAACTGATTTTGTGTTCTTTGTTTTTTTCTTTGTTTTTTATATGAATCCAAGGGAACATCACAACTAGTACTTTTATTGAGGTTCCAAGGGGAGTTTATTTTTCTTGCCGCATGGTCCCAAGGCCGGTGTGTAGACCCAGATGTCCGAAAACCGGACGGGCAGCGAGCCGGCAGCCAGTCAATCGGAGGGGTGGAGGGGCCCTGAGCCCTAAATCCTAAACCCTAGAAAACCTAAACCCTAAACCCCCAAACCCTAGGGTCCTGTAACTAAACCTTAAACCCTAAACCCTAAACCCCCTTTAAAACCTTCTGGGCTGCTGGGTGATTTGGGTTTAGGGTTTAGGGTTTAGGGTTTAGGGTTTAGGGTTTAGGGTTTAGGGTTTAGGGTTTAGGGTTTAGGGTTTAGGGTAGTGGGGTAGTGGGGTAGTGGGGTAGTTGGGTTTCTTGGTTTCCTTCAATTCCTTGGCTTTAGGGGTTTAGGGCTTTGTGGTGTCGAGACTCTAGGGGCTTACGCAATCCAGGGCCATACGCCCTGCCAAGCGCTACGGGGTATTCTCGGGGTCGGGAGCGCTGCCGGCTTTTGTTTTAATGGCTGGCCCCCTGGTCAGGGCTGAAGGTCTAAGCTTGAGGGTGTAGGGCTTAGGATCCTAAGCCCTCAGCCGCAAACCTAAACCCAAATCCCAAAACCCTCAAGACAAGATGCATAGCAACAGTGTGTGTTATCATTCTGAATTTCCCATGACATCTGTCCAAACAGCTGTTTAGGGTTTCGGGATTACTGTTTAGGGTTTAGGGTTTAAGGTTTAGGGTTTAGGGTTTAGGGTTTAGGGTACTGTTTAGGGTTTAAGGTTTAGGGGCGGTCCTTTTTGCCGGCGTTTTGGTTCCGTAACATGTGGTATCGGGCTCAGGGTGTAGTTCACGGGCTCCCACTCCCAGTCCTCTGAGCCCTAGATCCTAAACCCTAGATCCTAAACCCTAAACCGTAAACCCTAAACCCTAGATCCTAAACCCTAAACCCTAAACCCTAAACCCTAAACCCCAAACCCTAAACCCCAAACCCTAAACCCTAAACCCTAAACCCTAAACCCTAAACCCTAAACCCTAAACCCTAAACCCTAAACCCCAAACCCTAAACCCTAAACCCTACACAACAGCTGAAAACCCTAAACCCTGAACAGAATGTGGTCCGCAGCCTTTGCTAGAGGGATCTGAAGTTGGGTGTCCACGGGTTCTTTAAAGAAGGGCCATTCCTAAGGGAGGGTTTAAGGTTTAGGGCTTAGGCTTATCGGAGTTTGCCCTGGTATTTGTCCTACGACCAGTGGGCGTCTCTGCGCTGGGCGAAGATCGCCCAGGCAGCTGGGATAATGACCGGTGCTGCCGCGACCTTGCCGAGGCTTGTGTCGGACCCTTAGGGGGTTGAGGGTTTAGGGTTTAGGGCTGAGGGTTGAGGTTTAGGGTGTAGGGTTTAGGGTTTGCGGTTTAGGGTTTAGGGTTTAGGGTTAAGGCCCTAAACCCTAATCCCTGAACAACTGAACTGCTTCAGTGCTTCGGTTTTGGGGGGAGGCTTTGCAGTCTATGGCTTGGGACGTTGATGGCGTCGGTATGGGACTTGCGTGGGGCGCCCATGACATGTACACATCCCAAGCCAAGCTCCTTACTAGCTGCTAGCTCGTTTAGTTTAAACCCTAAACCCTAAACCCTAAGCCCCAAAACGCTTCAGTGTTTCGGGTCTTGGGATCAGAGGCGGCCCGAGCCCGAAACATCTTTACTGAACACCAAACATTAAACCCTGGAACCCTAAACTCGAAATGCTAGACCCTAAACCCAGAAACTGCAACCCAAAACCCTGTAAACCCTGCACGCCTTGTAAACCCGGCAAACCCTGCACACCCATTCAACCCTACACATCCTAAACCCCAAGCCCGAAACACTCCAACCCGAAACCCTAGGGTTTGGGACAAGGCGCGACCAAGGTTTAGGGCTTAGGGTCAAGTGTGATTGGGGTTTAGGGTTTCGGGTTTAGGGTTGATGGTTTAGGGTTAAGGATTTAGGCCTAGGGTTTAGGTCTCAGAGTTTTGGGGTGTTGAAACTTGTTGAGTTTCTGAACATCCCCTGCAATATCGCGGCAAGTGCCCAAAGCACCGGACGCCAGAGGCAAACGCGCTGGAGTCAAGAACCTAGGGTCTAGGGTTTAGGGCTTAGTTGAGTTTGGGGATCTCTTGCCATCAGTTTAGACCCGAAATCCAAAATGCTCAGTTTCAACAGCTGTCATGCTGAACAACAGTCAGAAGTGGGGGAAGTGGAGGGACGGTCTATCCTGCGGCTTGCAGGCAGGGACTGGGTTTAGAGTTTCCCCAACCCTAAACCTGGAGTTTAGGGTTTGGAGCCCACGATTCTGGGTCTAAGGATCTGAACACGAACCGTACATGGCTCCCATATTGGCAAGAACTCCAAACCCTCATGGCATAGGGTCCAGGGTTTAGGGTTTAGGGCTTAGGGTTTGGGGTTTGGGGTTTGGGGTTTGGGGTTTAGGGTTTAGGGTTTAGGGTTAGGGTTTAGGGTATAGGGTTTAGGGTTTAGGGTGTAGGGTTTAGGGCTATTGGCATAGGTCTGCAAGCTCCGAGCGCCGGGAAGCAGCGTGCTCAAGGCTGAAAGGCTCTCAACCCAAGATCCGCAGCCCTATCCTGAGCCCGAACGCCGAGACCCTAAACCCTGAAAGGTTCAGACTTTGGAGTTTACGGTTTGAGGTTTGCACCTTGTTTAGGGTTTGCCAGCCTACAATAGAAGGCTCCGTCCCGCGAAAGGGACCATAGCCTAGAGAGCGGCCCATCGCTCAACCCTAAACCCTAAACCCTAAACCCTAAACCCTAAACCCTAAACCCAAAACCCAAAACCCTAAACCCTAAACCCTAAACCCTAAACCCTAAACCCTAAACCCTAAACCCCAAACCCCATGGAGCTCTTGCACAGCCATATTCTTTCCCGAAACCCGAAGCCCTCAAGCCCAAAACCTAAACCCCAGGCCCGAGCCCCTATAAGCACTAAATCCTAAACCTCTTGGATTACCTAAAGCCTCAACCCCAAAGCCTAAGCCCAAAAAACCACCCAACCCTAAACCCCACAACCTAACCCTATAAACGCTGAACCCAAGTCCAGGGGCCCAGTATCCAGGGTTTAGGGTGTAGGGTTTAGGGTTTGGGGTGTCGCCCCCCCCCCCCCCCCCTCTGCGCGGATCTCCTGCCATGAGCAGCGCCCATGGCTGGGGCTGCACGGAGGAAGACCTTTGTCTCCTTGGGAATTCTGTACGGTTTTTTTTCGGCGAGTTGCCCTAAACCCTAAACCCAAAAAACCGCTAACCCCCAAACCCCAAAACCCCAAACGCTAAACCCGACACCCGAAACCCTGACGCCTAAACCCAAAACCCAAAACCCAAAACCCAAAACCCTAAACCCTAAACCCTAAACCCTAAACCCTAAACCCTAAACCCTAAACCCTAAACCCCAAACCCCAAACCCTAAACCCTAAGCCCCAAACCCGTGTCCCAAGGGGAGGGAAGGCGACATCTTGCGGCCGCTTCATGAGCTCAAAGACTTCAACGTGCCCTGGGCTTTTCACATGTTGGGAGGGTTTAGGGTTTAGGGTTTAGGGTTTAGGGTTTGGGGTTTAGGGTTTGGGGTTTAGGGTTTAGTTTGTCGGGCTGAAGTTAGGGACCTGGGGCATAATCTTGCAGAGCTCGATGACTTGTACATCCTATCGGATGTAATTGCATCGCTGGGTTTCTTCTTGATTTCCACACATAAACCCTAAACCCTAAACCCTAAACCCCAAACCCTAAAACCTCTAAAGCCTGAAGCCTAAAGCCTCGAAACCCTAGGCCCTAAACCTTAAACCTGAAACCCTAAACCCTAAACCCTAAAAACTAAGCCTACACCCTAAACCCTAAACCCTAAACCCCGAACCCCAAACCCTAAACCCTAAACCCTAATCCTAAACCTTACGGCCAAGGAGTTGTTCGAAGCGGCCAACCAAGTGCTTGTGGTCCCAGAGGAGATCTCTGAGATCACCAGGGATCTGTGCTCGAAGTCAGCGAAGATGCTTCTTGGCTACTCTGTTTCGATTTAAACCCTAAACACTAAACCCAAAACCCCAAACCCAAAACCCGAAACCCTAAGCCCTAAGCCCTAAGCCCTAAGCCCTAAGCCCTGTCTTGCTGATAGTATTTACATGCTATTCGGATTTGAACACTCGGCACCGGTGTTTTCCAGATTTTGAACCATCGGCGCCGGTGTTGTTCAGTTTTTGAACAATAGAGCGGGGTGTTTTCAGATTCAGAGTCTTTCAGAGTCGGCATTGCAGATGTTGAACAATCGGGTTAACCCTGAACCCTGAACCCTGAACCCTGAACCCTGAACCCTAAACCCTAAACCCTAAGCCCTAAACCCTAAACCCTAAACAGTAAACCCTAAACCCTAAACCCTAAACCCTAAACCCTAAACCCTAAACCCTAAACCCTAAACCCTAAACCCTAAACCCTAAACCCTAAACCCTAAACCCTAAACCCTAAACCCTAAACCCTAAACCCTAAACCCTAAACCCAGTTTTTGCGATGTGGCCAAATACAAAGCCACCCAGAAAGCCCAAGCCCAGGATCTGGCAGGAGGGAGGCGCCTGGAAGGTGACGAATCCTGCGGGCCCCGCGCTGTCACGAGGCCTTTGGGATGCTTTTCTATTCTCAGGGTTTAGGGTTTAGGGTTTAGGGTTTAGGGTTTAGGGTTTAGGGTTTAGGGTTTAGGGTTTAGGGTTTAGGGTTTAGGCTTCATTATCATGTTCAAGAGGATTCTAAGCCCTGCGGCGTGTAAGAGGCTTCTGTCTAAGAGGGATTTCGATGTTTGGAGACTTTGCAGAGGGTTTTCTGGGCCTCTGGCCATGGCATCTAAGGTCAAGGCTGAAGGAGGATGTCGATGAGCTCTGCAAGAAGGCCTTTGCGGGAGGCATGGCGCAAGCCGAGCAGCGCGCAAACCGGATGATGAGGAAGGATGACGAGCCCTGGCTGTAGGGTTTAGGGTTTGGGGTTTGGGGTTTAGGGTTTGGGGTTTAGGGATTTGGAGCCATCCCCTAAGCCCGAAGGCCTTAGAGCCCAAAAACAACGAACCAAGGACAAGCTTCAGCGTCTTTTGCAAAAGCTGCGGTCTTCCCAACAGCACCTCGCCTGCGTTCATTAAGCTTGTTTCTCAAGAACCCAAAGCCACTTCTTAGAAGGGCTTCAGGGGTTGCTTAAGGTCTTCAGAGAACCCTTGCGCCTACACCCCAAACGCCAAGAAGTCGGATGCTTGACTGCAGGGCACTACATCACTCAAAAATATCGTTATACAAGGGGGCAGAGCAGGCCCGTATTCCCTTTTTTCAGCTTTTAGGTTCCCTTCTACGCCCCCTTCAAACCAAAACAGGGCACCCTTTTTATTCCGAGGGTACTCTCGGGTCTAGAAAACCATGGTAACTTAAAGTCCAAGTTCCTGAGCACGAATCCAGACAAGGCTCCGGAGGTCTTGATCGTTTTTTTTCGGTGTTTCGGTCTTTCGAGGTTGTGGTGTTTCGGGGGTTTGGGTGTATGGATTTGGGGTGTGAGGGTTTGTTGGGTGAAGTTAGGGGTTCGTGGCTTCCGTTCTTGCGCTGGCTCGTTGAGGCAGGCAGGTGACGCCCTAAATCTGCAAATCAAACCCTGTTTACCCTAGTCCCCTAAACCCTGCACCCCGAACCCTAAGCCGGGAAGCACGTGCGCCCTCCCTGAGAAGGTCGCAGAATCAGCGGCCTTCCGCCGTCCCCCAGTCGGACGTGCGCGCGAGTGCATCTGCAGCTACTTCGCGCCAGGACCCTGAGCCCTGAAACCCAAAAAGCCTTTCAGATGTGGCCCCAAACGCTGGAACCCTCAAACCCCTGACCGAGGCCCTAAACCCTTAAACTCTGGAGTCCGGAACCCCGGCTCTTCAAAACCCTGAGCCTCAACACCCTGAGACTTCGACCCAGGAGCAGCCGCCAAACCAAAATGCCCACATGGCCCAACAGCGCCTCGCCTGTGTTCATGAAGGGTTGCCTCAAGATCCCATAGCCACTTCTTAGAAGGGCTTCAGGGGTTGCTTAAGGTTTAGAGATAACCCGTGTGCGCCTACGCTCCAAACCCAAAGGAGTCGGACGCTTGACTGAGCTTTGGCAGGGTACTTCATCACTCAACAAAGTTTCCATACCATGGTAACTTCAGTCCGAGCTCCTAGTCAAGAATCCAGACAAGGCTCCAGGAGTTCTTGATGGGCATTTTGCGATGTTGAGGGGTTTCGGTGTTTCGGGGTTTCCGGGTTTCGGGAGTGGCTTAGGAGTTTGTGGCTGGGAGTCTGGGATTTTGGATTTGGGGTGTGGTGTTTGGGGTTTCGGGGTAAGCCCTAAACTCTATGCTCTTGGGCTACTGGTTTGGATCAGCTGGGCGGAGAGCTAGGATTCAGGGCTCTGAACGAAGACGATGTTGGGTGAAGTTAGGGGGTCGTGGCTTCTGTTCTTGCGCTGGCTCCCTGAGGCAGGCAGGTGACGCCCTAAACTTGGAAATCAAAACCCTGTTGACCCTAAGCCCTATAACCTCTAGACTCTAATCCCTGCACCCCGAACCCTAAACCGGGAAGTGTGTGCGCCCTCCCTGAGAAGGTCGCAGAATCTGCGGTCTTCCGCCGTCCCCCCGTTGGACGGCCGCGCGAGTGCATCCGCAGCTACTTCGCGCCAGGAGCCTGAGCCCTGAAACTCAAAAAACCTTTCAGATTTGGTCCTAAACGTTGGAATTTTAAAACCTCTGACCGTAGCCCTAGCCCCTAAACTTTAGAGTCCGGAACCCCAGCTATTCGCAAGTAGCCCTACGCCCACAGCCCTAAAACCCTGAGCCCACTTTATTTCATTGAATTCTACTTTCATGTTAAGGGCCCCAGTTTATGTTCGTTTTGAGGGCCCATGACATTCCTTCAATATTATTGCATTATTTCCTTCACTTGTTGGTACTAATATAAAAGGTGAATAGACAAATATTTTTATATTGTCTCGGTCCTCAGAATAATAACTGGCCTGTGTAAACTGTAGCAACATAATGTATGAACGCAGTGAATACAATACTATTCCAGCGCCACTAATAAAGTATGTTTGTTGTTATTGTTAGCGCTGGGCACATTCTACTAGTACTACCGTGCGAACCTGAAGAACTCCCTTGTAATGGAGTCCTTTTCTCATCTTCGCGGGAGTCCTCGTTTACACGGTTAGTGCACGTTTCGTTCAATCGCTCCGGGAATTCATGCATTCGCTCACTGTTTCGCGAACACCCTGGAAGTTCGGGCCAGGAGCAGCCGCCAAACCAAAATGCCCTGGCCCAACAGCGCCTCGCCTGTGTTCATTAAGCTTTTCGTCAAGAACCCAAACCCACTTCTTAGAAGGGGTTCAGGGGTTGTTTAAGGTTTAGAGATAAACCCGTGTGCCTACGCCTTGGCTTGGCAGGGCACTTCATCACTCAAAAAATTGCTGTACCATGGCAACCCAAGTCCGAGCTCCTAATCAAGAATTGAATCCAGACGAGGCTGTTTCGGAGTTCCGGATTTTTTCTGGAGTGGGGCTTGGGGTTTGGTGTTGGGAGTTTGTGATTTTGGATTTGGGGTGTACGTAGGCGTTTGGAGTTTAGGGGCAAGCCCAAACTATGCTCTTGGGCTACGGGTTTGCGTTTGGATAGGCTGTGGTGAAAGTTAGGATTCAGAGCTATGATTCAAGAATCGTGGTCCACGATATTGGGTGAAGTTAGGCTTCGCGGGTTCTGTTCTCGCACTGGCTCCTTGAGGCAGGCCGAAGACGCCCTAAACCTCCAAATTAATTCCCTGCTCACCCTAAACCTCATACCCTATATCCTGAACCCTAAGCCCGAAACCCTAAACCCTAGACCCTAAACCCGAAACCCTAAACCCTGTGAACCCTAAACCCTACACCCCCTACACCTGCAAGCGGGGTGCGCCTGCACTAAGGAGCAGGCAGGGAGCCCCGCCGCAAGCGGACGACTCGGATCCGCCCCCCTGGCTGGTGCCCGCGCCAACCGAAGCGCAGGGAGACGCGGAGGGGCGAAGCTCCTGGGACCCAACTTCAACCCTATTAGGGTTTAGGGTTTAGGGTTTCGGGTTTAGGGTTTAGGGTTAGGGTTTAGGGTTTCGGGTTTAGGGTTTATGGTTTAGGGTTCTAGTTTAGGGGTTAGGGTTTAGGGTTTAGGGTTTAGGGTTTAGGGTTTAGGGCTTAGGGTTAGGGTTTAGGGTTTAGGGTTGGGGGTTTAGGGTTTAGGGTTTAGGGTTTAGGGTTTAGGGTTTAGGGTCCTGGGACCCAACTTCATGGTCGTCTTTTTTTGGATTTAGGGTTTTGGGTGTAAATTAGTTTCTAGGGTTTATAGGTATTGTTTGGAATTAGGGGTTATAGGGTTTAGGCTCCAGGGTTTGGTTTCCAGAGTTTTTTCGGTCGTGTTTTTGGATTTAGGGTTTAGGGTTTAGTTTCCAGTGTTTTGTTTCCAGGGTTTAAAGGTTGTTTTTGTGTGAGCTAGGTGTAGGGTTTAGCTTTTGGGGTTATAGGGCGCACGGTTTGAGGTTTAGGGTTTTGGGGGACCTACTTGTAAGGCTCAACCCTAGACAAGATACATCCTACCACCGTCACGACCTAAGGCCCGAATGCCACGAACAAGGTTGCATGAATGGATTCTTTCCCTATAACCCCCTTGACCCCCAAACCTTCAACCGTATGTAGCTCATTAGCGTTTAGGGTTGGGTTTAGGCTTTAGGCTTTAGGGTTTAGGGTTTGGGGTTCAGGGTTTGGGGTTTAGCCGGGCCGGTCTGTGCCACGGGACGTGCGCGTCGGTGGTCCCAGCGGTGCACCTCGGAGCTCATCGCGCGCAGTCGGCCGCAGAGTCGGGCCACCCCAACCCGATCCAACGCCGACCCACCTGCGACCTGCAGCCCAAACTCGCCGGGCTTCTGACCCCAGGATCCCAGGCGCCTAACCCCAAACCCCTAAACTCCCCCGCTGAACCCGCCAGCGCCAGTGAGCTTGGACCAGATCTTGGACGGCTTGTTCTAGACGCCTGTCGACCGGCCCATATGACCTTGTGTTGGTTAGCAGGGAATGAGGGAATTGGGGCCTGAGAAAAAAGACCCTTGAGGAGTGAAAAAGGGAACCTCATTTGCCACATTCCCTACCAAGCAGCCGTAAGATGAGGGCACTTTTCAGAACTGACCGTAGGAGGCTTAAGCTCAGAATCCTAAATCCTGAGCACCCCGATAACCCTCCAAAACTCGAAATCCTAAACCCAAAGCTCTGAATCCTAAAGCTCTAGAACCCTAAACCCTAAACCCTCAACCCTCAACCCTAAACCCTAACCCCTAAACTAGAACCCTGTGCAGCCCTCTGGCCCACAAAGGTGCCGAGGATGAATGGTCTGGCCACTGGTCACAGGGCTGGGACGACAACCAGGATCGGGGGCTTTTCGGGTGTAGGGTTCAGGGTGTGGCGTCTACCCGGAGTTTACCCTAACCCTAAACCCTAAACCCTACACCCTACACCCTAATCCCTAAACCCGAAACAGACTGTAGTACGGTTCGAAGCTGTGAGCCTTGGAGGACGGCTGGAATGCTGGCAAAACGTGGAGATGGAGCTCTTGGGAGGATGGCAGGCATGCGTTGCCAGGTTGGAACCGGCTTCAGGGCCCCAAACCCCAAACCCTAAACCCTAAACCCTAAACCCTAAACTCTAAACCCTAAAAGGTTGTTTTCTAGCGGTTCCAGGGCTGCTGGGTTTAAGGGCTTCTTCTGGTTGGAGCCTTCATAACTACTCCCTGGTAGGTTTATTGCTGTGGAGCTTAGGGTCTAGGGTTTAGGGTGTGAGCTGCTGCCGGGCCGGACCACGGACGTTAAAGGCAACGATCTGCGAAATCTCGAGAGTGATCCCCTGCTGCCTGCTGCTTCCCCCACCGGGGTTTGGGGGTCCAGGGGGCTTGGTAAGTTTGATTAGGGTTTAGGGTTTAGGGTTTAGGGTTTAGGGTTTAGGGTTTAGGGTGTAGGGTTTAGGGTTTAGGGTTTAGGGTTTAGGGTTTAGGGTTTGTGTTCAGGGTTTAGGGTTCAGGGTTCAGGGCTTAGGGGTTTGGGTGGAAGCTCTGGCCAAGGCACGACAAGGACAGCCGATGGCACAAAGGCCAACGGGACGGATGGCGCTGGGGCGAAAGTGGGTGGAGCGGAAGCCATGGCAGGAACGGCTGTTGAACTGTTGGGTTGACAAACCTCACATCCCAACTAGGACTTGGCGATGTATTTCTGGCTTCCCAAGCCCCAAACCCCAAACCCCAAACCCCAAACCCCAAACCCCAAACCCCAAACCCCAAACCCCAAACCCCAAACCCCAAACCCCAAACCCCAAACCCCAACCCCAAACCCCCAACCCCAAACCCCAAACCCCAAACCCCAAACCCCAAACCCCAAACCCCAAACCCCAAACCCCAAACCCTAAACCCTAAACCCTAAACCCTAAACCAAAGGAGCTGGCATGATGACCGTGACAGCTCGAAGGACGCGTGAGCATGAGAGCCTACCTCGATTCCCGGGTTGGCGGTTTGGGGGAAGAACCCTAAACCCTAAACCCTGAACCCTAAACCCTAAACCCTAACTCTAAACCGTAAACCCTAAACCGTACACCCGCAACCTTAAGCCCGAAGCCCTAGCGAAACCCTCAACCCTAAGGCCTGGACCCCAAAGCCACAACAGCCCTAAACCCCTAAGCCTCTGGGCCCCTTCGTCCTACACCTGAACCCCCAAACCCAGAGCCTGTCAGAGGGACGTGAGACCCGGCAAGGCAAGAAAAAGCCTTCTCTTTGGTCCTGCTTTGGGTTCAGGGCTTTAGGGTTTAGAGCTTACGGTTTAGAGTTTCGGGCTTAGCAAGGGTGCAGGGTTTCTGGCCAGGGCTTTGGCCTCGAGGATTTGTTGGGTTTCAGTTTGGGTTGAGTGCAGGCGCCGAGAGTTTTCAGACTTTTCAAGACTTTTCTTTCTGGGGGAGAGGTCAGGGGTCCAGGGCTCAAAGGTGCAAAGGGGCACGGTTGAGGGGTCCCTCTACCCTATCAAGGGGAACCTACTCCTCACACCCTAAGCCCTGAACCCCTCTAAACCCAACCCGCGCCCCAACCCGAATGCGAAGTGCAAGCTGCTTCTTGTGTGCCCAAGGCCGGATGCCGTAACCCTAAACCCGAAACCCTAAACCCTAAACCCTAAACCCTAAACCCTAAACCCTAAACCCTGGACAAAGCGCTTCATCACCCCTCGAAGCCCAAAGCGCGAAAGCATACCCTTTTGGAGCCCTTATTATTTTTACAAAGGCCTTTCATGGGGATTCCCTAAATGTTAGGGTTTAGGCTTTAGGGTAAGCCCTAGGCCCGCAACCCTAAACCCTAAACCCTAAACCCTAAACCCTAAGAGTTTTTCGTAATTCACGGCGGAAAACCAGGTAAACCTGGCTCCAGGAGCATGCGCCTCCTTCCAACACCCCCGCCCTTCCGAGCTGGCCTAGGACGACCCTGAAGACCATGAACCATGGAACCTTAGGCCCACAAACCGAAAACCCTACACCCTAGAAGCCCTAGAAGCCCTAAAAGCCCTAAAACCCGAAA
Organism: Symbiodinium natans; assembly: GCA_905221605.1. Classification (NCBI taxonomy): domain Eukaryota; class Dinophyceae; order Suessiales; family Symbiodiniaceae; genus Symbiodinium; species Symbiodinium natans. The sequence goes on from CAJNDS010000280.1 coordinate 568,881, forward strand.
ACCCTAGAACCCTACGCCCTAAACACAAACCCTAACCTTAAACCCCAAAATCGAAAAGCCTAAACCCTAAACCCTAAACCCCAAACCCTAAACCCCAAACCCCAAACCCCAAACTCGAAAACCCCAAACCCTCAGCTGCCGCAAAAACCATGGTCTCGACTACGACGGCGCTGTCCAGCCACCAGCGGGTGCAGGTACTATAGGGTTTTCGGGTTCAGGGCAATATAGGGGTCGGAATAAATACGATAGTAGGTATTCCCTTAGGGTCCCCTTTTTTAAATTATGCTACAACAACCCCCAAAACCCTCCAATTATTCAGGCCCCCATAGTACCCAAGCTTCTTGTTGTGCTTTTGTTTTTTTGAGAGGTTTTGTGTGCATTTTTTGTTTTTGGTTTTGTTTGCTTTTTTTGTTTTTTTGAGTTTTGGTGTTGTGGTTCTTGTGGTTCTTGTGGTTTTTTCCTTGGGGTTTTTGAGGGTTTTGGGCGGGGCCTGCAGGGTTTGTAACTCAGGGGTGTCTGGTTGACCCTTAGGCATTCCGAGGTTTCAGGCTTTAGGGTTTAGGCTTTAGGGTTTAGGGTTTAGAGTTGAGGGTTTAGGGTCTAGGGTTTCGGGATTAGCTCGTAGCTGTATTGAGGAAGCCCTTCAACGGCAACCTTGAGCGTACAACTTTCAGCCCCCTTCTTCTGGGGTTGAGGTTTGAAGTGAAGGGCTCAGGTTTTTGCTCGGCTTCAGCTGTGGGGCCTCTAACCTTGAACCCTTAACCCTCGGAGTGGACAGATCTCAGGGGTTTAGGGCTTAGAGAGTGGTTCAGTTGCACGTGGGTGGTCCTCTGAATTAGCGCCCCCCGTTTTTTTTTTTGGGGGGGGGATCCTTCGTGTAAGGGCGCCGTGCTATAGGCTGGAGTGGGGGTTTATTTTACTTTTTTACGGCAGGTCACTTGCCAGCCACCCGAGCCTCACCGAAAAGAGGGAAGATGGCATAAAATGAGCATTTGGGGGGGGGGGTTCAGTGCTACTGCATTGTGAGTAGCATGAATGGAACAGCGGCTGAGTAGAAGGCCCTAAACCCTAAACCCTAAAGCTGCAGAACCGCCCGTAAAAACACACACTGGGGATGTTATGTGTTAGTAAGCCCTGTTCAGGGCGCTGTACTATATGTGGGGTTTAGGGTTTATGGTTTAGAGCTACCCATGAAGGTGTGCAGGGCTTAGGGGTTTGTAGGGATGGGAGTTGGGTGGCACAGGGGATTGGATGGATGTCGCTTCGTACCACAATCCGGACCCAAGGGATCGAAACCCTAAACCCCAAACGACCTAACCCTAAACCCGAAACCCTCAACGCTAACCCCTAAACCCTAAACCCTAGGCTTTGGGGTGTCGGATTGTGGAGATTAGGGCTGTAGGGGTGTGACCTAGCCTGGGGAACGAACCTACACTCTGAACCCTAGACTCCAAACCCTCACCCCCCAGACCTAGCACCCGAAACTACCCCAAACCCCAAAATTTCTAGGCCTCAGGGGCTCGGGTTTAGGTATTCAACTTTCGTTGTACATTAACACTGTCGTGGGCAACAAAATTTGAAAACTAGCTCCCGATGCTGCGCATAGGATCGCTGCTGCCGTTTAGGGTTTAGGGCTTAGGGCTTATGGGCCGAACCCCAAACCCTGAACCTTACTCAAGCCTAAACCTCGACCTTAGACTCGACCTCTTGCCCCAGACACCAGGCCCTAAACCCTACACCCTAAACCTAAACCCCTAACCCCTAACCCCTAACCCCTAACCCCTAACCCCTAACCCCTAACCCCTAACCCCTAACCCCTAACCCCTAACCCCTAAACCCTAAACCCTAAACCCTAAACCCTAAACCCTAAACCCTAAACCCTAAACCCTAAACCCTAAACCCGAAAACCCCCAAAACCCTAACCCTAAACCTAAAAAACCCTTAAACCCTAAAACCCTAACCCTAACCCTAACCCTAACCCTTAACCCTAAAACCCCCCTAACCCTGAACCCTAAACCCTAAACCCTAAACCTAACCTAAACCCTAAACCCTAAACCCTAAACCCTAAACCCTAAACCCTAAACCCCTAAACCCTAAACCCTAAACCCTAAACCCTAAACCCTAAACCCTAAACCCTAAACCCTAAACCCTAAACCCTAAACCCTAAACCCTAAACCCTAAACCCTAAACCCTAAACCCTAAACCCTAACCCTAAACCCTAAACCTTAAACCCAAAAGTGCAGTGGAGAGGTGGTCTTAGAGCTCAAGGAGAAAGGGAATCAGGCCGGGCGTTTTGAGCCAGACAACTCTGACACCCTCAGCGTACCTGCCCCTAAGCAAGCTCAGAAGCCCTGCCCGAATTATGCCCTAAACCCTAAACCCTAAACCCTACCTGTGAAGCCGAACATCCAGAAAAAACCAGACGCAGCCGAAATCCTGCTGAAATGCGGCCGTTGGCCCAAAATGCGGGCGTTTGCCCAAAACCACCAACATCAACAAAACCCGATGAAACATCACCACCCAGACCCTGTAGCCCCACACCCCATATAAAACAGTGTTGAACTAATCCTGAACCCATGAACCTTGAATGCGAAGCTGCCCCAGAATCCCCAAAGCTACCCTGCCCATGTCTTTTGGCGACGTCGCCGGCCGAATCAGGAGCGAACCTGGGCGAATGGGATGTGGGAGGGCAGGATTTCATAATGTGTTTCGTTGTGTATGGGATTTCTTCGGGAACCTTGTAACCAAACATGTTTCCAAAGTGCTTTCAAGCTACAGCTGTTCTAGCTACAGCAGCCAGGAAAGGTCCAGAGTCTGAAGCGCATCCTTGTCGAGCGCTGTCTGCATCCATAACAGATACCGTTGAAGCACTTTCAAGGCGATGGCTCGTGGGTCAACCCGCCGCGAAAGCCTCGCGGAATGGCCAACAAAATCCTCGCTCATGAAAGTTGCCTCGCTGAGAGGATTAACTGCTGTGCCCGTGCGGCACCACTCCGTGTACACATTCAAAAGAATGTGGTTCATGTAGTGTGTCTTGGGTCGGAGTTTGAAAAGGCAGAGCTGCCGTCCGTAGCACATTGCCACCAGAGACGAGTAGCCGCATAGGAACTCGTGGCCTTTCCTCAGATGCCGTTTGAATTCTAAAATAAGAGAAACCAAGTCGCAAAAACATGCACGTGCACAAACAAAAAAATGTAGATTGTCCCGTTTCGCACAAACAAAAAAATGTAGATTTCCCGTTTCGGGGGCACTTGCTGAAACAACAAAACTGGCCCAGGCGCCTGATGACGTAGACACAGTCTGCGTCAGACATAAAGTATTCTGCTTCCAAACATCGGTTCAGAACCGCTCCAATCGCGGTAGCAGAAGCAAGAATTGTCTTCAGGATATCATCGGATTGCACCGTGTCTTGGAACCTACGCTGTTGCAACAAGTCGACCACGAACTTCATCACGATGGCTGTATCCATGTTCTTGGACCACTTGCCCTCCGGGTACTCACGCGTGGAGTTGTAGCCCAGAAGATCCTTCGTGAGGAAGCCGCAGTGCAAGCGCGTCTTGTGCTTTCGCACATAAACAGCGAGCGCATCGTTCAACGCTTTCAGGTCTCGGTCGATTCCTCCCAGTCCAAACAACTTGCTCATGCTGTAAACCACTGCTGAAGCAGCGAAATCTTTTCCCACGCCAGCGTGGTAGACATGGAAAAAGTCAGCCTTGAAAAAGGCTGCCGGCGACTCATCAGGATCCAGCAGCATGTGTTGCAGAAGAGGGCCTCCATTGCCTGCCCATGGAAGTGGGTTGTTGAGACCTTGCGTGCTGATCCATGCTGGGTCGAAGAAACCGAGATGCTCGAAGGGGTAGTGCTCGGTCCGTGTCTCCTTCCCAGCCATGCATAACCAACAGCAACCCTTCTGGTCGTTCTTCGAGGAATGGGTCTTGCGAACGTTGTTGAACGATCTATTCAAATGTGCAACCTTCTTGATGAAAGGATTGTCCCCTGTAAAGCCCAGTATCACGATACGCCACGTAGATCCACAAGCTTCGAAACCATCCGCAAAAAGGCTTTCCAGCTTCTTGCCCCACAAACGCATAAGCTCGTCGAACACTGTAGGGTGGTGCTTGTAAACCAGGCTGCTCAGAACTGCAAATAAAAAACGCGTTGTGCCAGAGCTCCCCCGCAAGTTGATGCCAAGAGCAATGTCTTCAGCCTTGCGCTTCGAACTCAAATCCACAGGCTTGGCATTAGACCCCGCGCCAAGCGCAGGGAGCATGGATAAAATCTCGATTGGATCCTTCTTGAATCCTCTTCCACCATCCCCGTGAAGATAGTATGGAATGAGCGTGGCGAGGGGCACGTACTGGGAAAAGACTTGGTGATTCGGGTGGAGCACCCGAAATTTTTCCCAGAACAACTCCAAGGATTCTTTGGCCAAGTGCGCTGGCACCCCCAGCACTTTATGGAAGTAGCCATCACCCAAAACAGTAAAAAGCTTGCGGGGGTCAATGTATGGATACCTCTCCAGGGTCGCAAGTTTGCTAAAGCTGAACTCAACCTCCAATGCCAGCCCATGCTCCTGAAAGATCTTGAAGAGGGGAACATCCGCACTCGACTCCTTAACTTTTGCTATCTTTGCCAACACACGGCAGGAGTCTTTCTTTGCAGCAGCTTTGGCGTCGATGACGAGGTCTTTTGCAGGGACCTCGGCCGCTTTCGTTACTACATAGCGGTACGGGGCTATATATGCTTTCAAAGGTATGCATTCGCACTACGCGCTGCCCAACAGAATTTTTCCTCACCACGCAATTCGTACTGTGATTGCATGAATCTCTACAGTGTGCATTCGCACCCAGCACACAAGAAACCCGGCCTATACATTCACGTAAACCTAGCTACCCTAAAATAGGCTCCCTCTGCGCAGCATTTGTAGCCGCACAGTACACATAGTACGGAGGAGGGAAACGGGGCACGAAGTTTTTGTCACGCATGCTCTCCCCACCACGAAGCTGGTTTCGGCATTGTCGGCCATTGTCATAGAACTCAGCAATGACAGCCGCTTCTAACATTTCGAGCATTCCCAGAAGATCAGCGCGGGAGGTTTGGTGGATGACCACAAAGCTTTTGAAGTTCTGGCGTGCGTAGCTCTCCCTCCGCACAAAAGGGTTGGAAGTGAGTCCTATCTTGATGACACTCAGCGCCTTCCCACCATTTTCTTGTTGAATCTCCCTCACAACCTGGATGCAGTGCGAAAGGATTTTCCCAGCAGTCAAAACTTCTGAGACAACCCTGATATCGAGGTCGGTGCAGCGTTGCTTCTCGCATGGATCCCTGCTGATTTCGCGCGGTGGCCCAGAACAAACCAGTCGGCAGGGCAGGGCGTGGTCGCCACTTTCTTCTGAGTCGCTCCATGGGAACACATTAAGCTTTTGGGTTGGCATGCTGCTCGCAAGTACGGCTACGTAAAGTGAGGTAGAAGAAAAGCGTACGAGTTTCAACTCTTTGCAAATGTATACCTACCACTATTGCATGAACACACATCTCGTGCCACACGACTGCGCACGCCAGGCACGCGTGCAGAAGTGCACGCAAGCTTACAGGAGTACTCTGTTACTCTGTTCTAGGGTTCCGGGGCCCAGGCGCCTTTCCCATACTTCTTGGCGATCAAGTAGACTTGTGGGCTGAGCAGCTCTTCAGAACCTGCATCGTGACCCCCTGACCGCACTAGGTACCCCGAAGGATCCATGTACCTATATATATATATATATATATAGTTTATATACACTGCCCTAAATTAAGCTACTATTTAGGAACCCCTATAAGGCCCTAGCAAGTATATTATCATTTATATATATATATATATATAGGTACATGGATCCTTTGGCTACTCGTGCTTCTATGAACACATCTAGTAAATTGTTTAGGTTCGGCTGTTGGGCAGGGGCCCTAAACAAAAGGTTGAGACACGGCATTTGGGTACTTTCGGACACTGGGTCGCAGCACTTTCTTTGTGTAGCACACATAGAGCTCCGCCAGCGCCTTGTTTTTGCCCCTAGCAACACCTTCAGCAATATCGAGACTGACGCGCTTTACAGCACCTTGGGAAACTGGTACTCAGGCCACGAAGCAAAGACACTGTGTTCCAAAGCCGGCCGTATTGCACATCATGGGTCGATTCGAACACTTCGAACGCAGCCTTCTACCCCATCAGTCCGAATTGGTGCCCCAAAAGTGAAACTTCATAGCTGCCAGTGCCGTTGGGCCATTGACACGTCCATTATCACACTGAACATGCAAGAAATGGTTCTCCACAGAACCCGTACAGTCTACCAATGAGGTGTGCAACGCCAGTCATAGAAAAGCTCATACAGCCCATAGCCCCCAGGCAACTAAGGCAGCACATGAGTCGATCGAATGATCAAATGAACACAGATTAGCGCAGAAGCTACCTGGTAGCGTAGACTGCACAGACATGTGAGCTTTCACGAAAGAAAACAATCGCAGCCTCGCTCACTCCAACCCACAACCCATGCCCAGGTCAAGGGGCGACTAAGCCGCCTCTGCCTTCCTGGAGGCTTTGCGAAGCCTGCTGAGCGTCTGCCTCAGCTAGCAAACTCGGCGATCTACAAACTTAAAATCGCATCTTGAACCGTGGGGCTGAACAGCATGGGCATTCATTTGCGCTTCAAATCATTGAGCGCCTTACTTGTTCGACGCCTCCAGGGTGGTCGCTTTCGACATCCTGGGTCGCAGTACGCGGGCAGGGCCGAGGAGGGGGGGGGGAACAGGAAGGGCAGGGTCAAGGGAGGGGGGGGGGGGGGGGGGGGGGGGGGGGGAGGGAAGGGGTGGAGTTAAAACCCTTGCAAACCCTATATTCACCCTATATCTATATATAAAAACCCTACCACCCCTATAAAGCCTATAAACCCTTAAATTAAAAACCCTTTCAACCCCATATATGTGTATGTATCGATAAACCCTATACAAACCCTATAAACCCTGTAAACCCTATAAATCCGAAAACTACCCCAAAAAAACCTGCAACCCTATAAACCCTATAAACCCTACTGGTTCATTGGTACTTTTAACCCCAGTTAAGACTGCACTTCTAAGCCGCCTGTCCCCTGAGTCCTCTGAATAGGATACAAATATTTACATATATATATATATAGTTGGGGTTGCAAGTACCAATGAACCTCTAAATAGAAAACCCAAGTAGAAAACTATGGCTGCAAGGCCAGGTTCAGCTTCTGTGCTTTCTTGAAGTGGTTCTCACAGTCGGCGACCAGCCTAGGATGCTGTAAGGGTGGGCATAGTCATTCGTGAAAACAGTTTTGCATTTTATGAACCCAGAAAGTGTCCGAGAATTGGAGATGAGTAAGATCGAGAAACTTCTCGCCGAAGCCATTAATCTTTCCCTCGGCCTTGCAATCCCCCATGTCTTCATACACGCCCTCGAAGTCCTTGAGCAGCGCCTCGAGTTTCGAAACGGTCCTGAGGTCGGACTGCGAGGAACATGGCAGCCTGCACTTCATGGAGGCCTGGGTGGGGTCGATGGCAGAACTGACTATGGGTTCCATTCGCTGCAGACAAGTATCCCCGCGCAGCCCTTATCCCCTGCACCAGCTGTAGTCAGCTTGTCAAAGAAGGATTGAAGAGAGTTCCTTGCTTTCAGGGTCTGGGCCAAGTGCTCGTTGAGCTTGACAAGAACCTAGGGGCTGGTGAGTTCAGCTGGGGAAGTGGGTACTGCACATGGGACATGCTGTGCCAGGCTCGCAGATGTACGCCTGCATCATTCATTCCTGCGCGAGCCCAAGAGGCGGTCTTCTGATGATCACCCTCTTTGTCCGCGTTGTTTCTGTGCACCAAAGGGTCATCATCGCCAAAGGAGAAATCGTCGAGGGACACCCGCGGCTTCATCTGCAGGTCGGTCCCACCATCGCCCTCGTACTTCTTCTGGTGTTCCATCGTATCAATGTCCTCCTGGGACAGCACACCTTCTGTTCGGATGTTAACCCAGTACTCCAGGACCTCGTCGTCATACTCGCACGTCCTCAAGTAAGGCTATACAAATTGGTTTGCGCGGTGTCTGGGATGACTTCATACGGACTAGAGAGGCTACGTTGTTTCGGGATGGGGCACACTTCCAAAATTCGAAGGCTGGGGAACAGACATAGCTGACTGTGTCACGTGACCCCAATGTACCCTGCCTATCAGCCTGGACCCCCGAAATTACCCAAACAGCATCAATAGAAAACCCTCCTGCAAGGAATCAGAGACCTCTCTGTGCGACCCACTAAGTCACGAAGTACGTACATAAATACATAGAGAACAAAAAAACCTATAGTTTTATAGGGTTTATAGGGTTTGGGGTTTATATAGGGTATATATAGGGTTTAGAGCTATGCAAAACGAAACCTCCCAAGAGCCCTTTCAATACCTTTGCAGCCTGGCTGCCGAACGAGGTTCTTGCTTTCGGCCCACTTGACGATCTTGTCGATGCGGCTCCTGGGTTGCAATGGACTTAGATGGATCTACCGGGAGATGGGGTCAGGCAAGCTTTGGAAAGAAGGATTGGTCAATTGACAGGTGAACATAGCCACTGCCTGCTGTTAAGGGTCTGCTTGTAGCCCAGTTCAGTGCTCATGTCTTCTTTGGAGTAGAACCCCCCTTTCACAGAGAGCTTCTTGGAGCGTGTACTCTTGCTCATGACCAAAACAGACTCCACGAAGACAGCCTGGAAGTCAAATACAAGCTTCGAAAGCTCAGATCCAAACACAAGTATTGGGCCCCACCCAAAACCAGCGCAAGGTCTGCAACAGGCCCATTAGGACAAAGGGGGTCCTATATAAGCCCTATAAACCCTGTAAACCCGCTTTACTTGTACAGAAACCCTTGGCTTTTCTAGATCGATCATGAGCACATACTTTACCGACAAGCATCCCCACCTTGACACCACCGCTCTTGGCCCACATGCGATACAATGTCTCCCGGCCCTTAGCAGCATCCTGCCACATCTCAAAGATGTTCTCTGGCACCTCCAGGTTGCCGCTTCCGGGCTTGGGGATGCAAACTCGCCGGATTTTGTTCTTCTCGTTCTTATCAAGTTGATCCCAGAACAGCACCTTGGGGCTTGTCATCTCATCATCTTCATCCTTCTCCTTGCTGCCTTCTGAGGCAGGAGAGCGTGGCCGCTTTCTTCCCCGCGTGTCTGGCGTGGCGAGCTCAGCACCAACGGCAGGTGCTGGGGTTGGCTTCGGCTTTGGAAGCGAATTGGCATCTGCTGCCTTGTAGGTGGTTTACTTTGTCGAATAGGGGCTGAAATCAGACTAGAATATCGTACTCAAAAAAGCACGCAATGTATAAATGCCAAAGGGCAGCTGGGGCAGAAGGTTCCCGGGGCAAGGAGTTATCACTTCCCTTCATGGACTCCAAAGCCTGTTGCTGTCGCAGGATGACATCCTTCATAAGTAGCATCTGCTTCATAGTTTCCTTACGATCGGTCGATCTGCATTCATGCACATTGCTACAACGAACAGCACGCTAGGTAAGCACGTGCTGCGCGCACAAGCAAGCATCATGAGACCAGGCACAGACTGGCCGGATGCAGAACCAGGGCTGGTTGTCGGGCTCAAAATCGAAGGTGTTCCTGGTGACTTGGAAGTCTCCTCGTCTTCCTTTTTGACCTCACATTGTTATAGAACTTTAACCCAATTTTACCCATTTAGATTGCATGCGCGCACACGCACGCTCACTGAAAGTCTCAAGACCAGTTGGAGGTTGCCGAATCACCGGAACCATCGCGACGGAGGCCGGCTCCTTCTTGGTCTTGGACAGTGTTAGGGCCTTTTCGAGCTCCTCATGGCATAAGCGCTGTGAATTGCAAGCCCATGTGCATGCATGATGGATTCAAAATCCATGCAATCGTTGTGTGTGTGTGTGCAGCTATGCCACTATCGATCCTGGGCCACACCCTCCAAAGCACTCGTGTCACCCATCGAAGCCTGTCTCATTAGCTGCGAAAAGCCAGCCAACAGGCTTTGCGCAGAGTGCACGTCCCGGCTCAACGCCATGGTCACGAGGCCGGAAAGAGGTGCAAGTTGGATCGCTTGAGGCTTCGCCTGCGTTTTTTTTAACTTATGGGGGCTGGTTTTGGCCAATTTTGAAATGCAGTCGTTACGCGCGAGTTTTCGGGTGTTGCGCGCGTGTTTTCGGGTGTTGGGCGGCGTTTTCTGGCTGTTACGTTTTCCCAAAATTTGAACAAAACTGTAAATTCAGGACACTGAACCCCGCAAGCCCGCAGCCCCGCAGCCCCGCAGCCCCGCAGCCCTGAAAACACCGACAAAAGCCCGCAAACGCACGCAAAAGCACGCCAAACCCCGCAAACGCACGCAAAAGCACGCCAAACCCCGCAAACGCACGCAAAAGCACGCAAGTGCCACGCAACCTGCGCTGCACCCATGGGGGCCTTAAGCCCGCAACCCTGAAATTCCACCACGAAGCCCGCAAAACCAGATCGAAATCCTGCAGGGCGCAGCCCTCGAAGCCTGAAACCCCGCAAGCCCGCAGCCCCGCAAGCTGTAAAGCCCGCAGCCCCGCAAGTTGTCAAGCCCGCAGCCCCGCAAAGCCTGAAACCACAATCCAACCCCGCAACCCTTACTCTATTCCCGAACACACTGAAGAAAAACGCAACGTCTTAAAGCTTAAACTCAACTTTAAACCCTCTATGTGTATATTTTGCTATCTATTAATGTACGTGTATATATACATATATATATATATATATATATGTATGCATGTATATATATATATATGTATATACATATATATATATATATTAATTTGAATATATAAAGATACATATATATATACATATATATATAGATATAGATATAGAAAGATTGACAGCTTTATATATATATATACATATATATATATATATATATACATTCCTATGTACATATATATATATATATATGTGTGTGTATATATATATATGTATATATATGTATATATATGTATATATATATAGGGTTATATACATCTATATGGAATAACTGGGACCCTGAAGAAGATTGAACCACATAAGAAGCCGGAAAGCTACGTATTTGAATCAACCTGCGACCACGCGTACCGCCAGGCAGCCGGCACTGCCTTCTGGAGCTCCGACCAGGCATTTATAGGGTTTATAGGGTTCATAGGGTTTACAGGGTCGATAAAGGGTTAAAGGGTTTATGGGTTGAAATATATAAGGGCTTATAAGGGTTATATGGGTTTAAATTCAGATTATATGTATATATAGGGTTTATATAGGGTTTAGGGTGAAGCAAAAGAACAGATAGAGATAGTACACCGGCCGGGTTTATGTAGAGTTCGGCTGATCAAAGCAACGCACAGTCCACACACATGCCCCCCATGAACGGAAGGTCTGTAGCCCGAAAATGTTTTGGCGGGCTTGCAAGGGCCGAGCGTGCCACGGTCTGGAAGTACGTGCTGCCTTCTGCACGAATTTACCTATGTGCATGTACCACACCATGCCACCTACAAGAGATAGCTATCGGACTTTTTGTAATGGAGGATTCTATCATCGTGGCTACGTGTGGCTACTTGAATTGAATTTGGCACTTAGCTGTCACCCTGGATCGCAGAGGGCGCGCCACGTTCAGGGGTTAAAGTGTGTAGTTGGGAAACAGCACAGCCACTTTTGTGGAATGACGAGGCCTTTAGCCCCATATAAATATCTAAGAAGCTCAGGAACGCCAGCATCCGACCAATCATCTCCCATCTCCAAGTTACACAACGCTTGAACGACCGTGTCCTCCGAACAGGCCAACAACCCAGCCCTTGGCCGAGACTCGTTGAAGGCCGGGAGGAGATCCGCCATGTGCTGAGCAAATTCCGGTGTGTATGTCCTCGGATGAGAAGACACTTCAGGGCATTGTTCAGGATTAGCTTGGGCCTTTGGGGGCTCCTCTACAATAGATGCTCGATGGCACATGCAAGCACCGTGCGTGCATTAAGACCCAGTCTGAGTCGGTTTCAGCGCCGCCGATGCTGTGTACCGCTCCCTGCCACCCTCATCCAGCTTCCTCTTGGTTGTCTTAACAGCACCATGGAGCTTTTGCTGCTTGAGCTTGAACTGCTTTGTCAGCCTGCCCTTCTTAAACCTCAGCACCTTCCTGCTGTTGCTCCACAGAACCGATCTTTTTGGACAGCTGTGGTTGTAATGCATCATCCAAAAGCGAACGACATACACCTGGGAATTGGGTGATGTTTACGACGCGTTGATCCTACTACCCCAAGAATGTCTGTCAAAACTTATTGAAAGTCGATAAGCATCGTGTACTTTGCAGAACCATTGGAAACGGGGGTGCCTTGCAGCTAGGCTGGAGCCCGGCTGCTCCAACACCCATACTGACCCCATTGCTGCGCACAGCAGTGAAATCAGGACTGTCCTGGGCAGCAATCGCAGCGCTGGACAAGGAGAACTGTAAGGCCTGCGTGGCCTGAGGGTCCTACTTGGAGGGTCAGGGTCCCTTTTACCACAAATAGTTGTACACGCACGTACTAAAAAGCCCCCGAAGTCCCCGAAGTCCTCGAAGTAGTAGTACTCATGAACCTCCAAGTAGAAAGATATAGAGCCTTAAAGGGTTTATATCTATATAGGGTTTAGGGTTGGCGAGTTTAGTTTAGGCTGCGTGGTTTTCTGAAAGCTATTGGGGACCACTGATTTTCAAAACCCACGTCCTGCTCACCATTGTGTTTCCCAGAGCTACGCAAGCCAGCCCTTCCAATCCTAAAGGGTTCAGCCAAGATCTCCTTGTAGTCCCCCTGGACATGGCCACCCATGTACTGCAGAGCATTCCCTGCCAAAGGGTGAACCCCGCTCGTCTTCCCTTCAGCACCGACAGGAGGTGAAGCCTGGGCACAAAGGAAACATTATATAGGGCGACCCTGTTTAGAACCACAACGACAAACCAGAGATCTCATGTTTCAGAACATCTGAGTCCCCATCGCAAACCCGGAGGGTTTAGATACATCCATAGCAGGGTGGAGCTTGATGTCAAGTTGGCCAACGTGGCAGCCATGCACGCGTCTAACTGCCGCGCTCATTGTTGCTTCACCAGCATAGTGCTCTAGGAAGGGAAAGGCCTGTGCATGCTCGACCAATGGTCTACACCGGTGCAACTCTGCGAACCCACGACTGTCGAGCCCTCTACATGCAGTCCTGCTCAGTATTGAAGCGCTCGTTGAACAACAAGCAGAGAATGGCCAGGATAAATGCCTGCATGAACAAAGCGCAGCACCCTGTAGAGGTTTGCGAAGCCCACGCGCAGCCAACCCTCACGGCTGTATACCCCTGTGTCAACAAAACCTCCCGCAACCCACCTGACTCGTGCACTCAGCTTCTGTAACAAGCACGACCTACGAAGCCCAAAGCTAGGATGCACTCGACCAATCCCGCCTTGGGGGCCCTCATCTTCAACAGGTTGCCGACCAGCTGCTCTGGCTTCATGACAGGAGTTGGGCAGGCCGGCAAGGGTCAATGCAGGCTATGTGGGCCCATGCATGAAGCTGTTTACACATCCATGCGGGCATCGATACTTTAAAGTTGGCACAGTGAAGCGTGTCAGCACACAAGCCCCTGAGCCCAGCTAGAACGGCGCACGGCCATGAAGTCAGCTTCTGTCGGCATCAATCACTTGCAGACTTGTGTTCTGGACATGTGCAGTGGCTTGCCTTCGCTTGAATCAGAATCAGCAGAATCCATGTGTCCAGGGCAACGTCGATGCATCGCCTGCGCAAGGGCAGCGGCTATTTTGTCCGAGGACTGTTGGGTTTAAGGTCTGACTGCAAAAGTACGAAGAAAAATGCGCAGAATAGAATTGTTCATGCTCAGCTACACGCGCCCTATAAGGATCCATGCACCCACTATTGCCTTAACTGGGTTCCTATATAGCATAGCTTTAGGTGCGTACTATATATAGATAGGCACATGGATCCTTAAAAAAAGGCTAGCGCATGTGTTGACAAGGATCGATCCGCGTACCCTTTTTGAGCACCGCTTGCACGCACTCACACAGATCTCGAGATCTATAGGGAACTGAAGTTCGCGAAACCGGCTATCATGATGCACGCCTTTGCTGCTTCAATGCTGCTAAAGTGGAATAACAAGCCGGTCCTTCGCAAGAGGCCACAGAGGCACCATAAAATTAGAAGCTGCGAGACCAGGAGGTTCCCCATTCCCCATCTCCCCCTGCACAGCTACACAAGCCACTCGATGCTTCAAAAGATCAGTGGCCCACGCCATTCTTTTTGAGATACGCCTCGACTTGCTTGCGAGACGGTCTCTTGTCACCCCCAAAGAGCTTCTCACCCACATCAGACCACTTCTTGCCTGAGCTACGATGAATTTGAGGGAATGCAATATTATGAAAGGCTTCAGCTGTCGAATTCTCTACTTGCTTTCCACGGGACAAATGGCACCATCACCCAGGAACTCAAAAGCTGCAGACACAGCCAGAGCGGGCCAATCTTGGACAGTGACCTTCGGGACACGCTCCTGGGCCTTCTCTCCGCAATAGATCCAGAAGCGGTCCTGCAAGAATACACCCTCTACGTCGCTATACATACATACCCATCCACGTGTTCTGCAACAATAGGTCCTCGAGCTTTGAGTGGCCCTTGACAAAGCACCGAATCTTTGCGTCATAGGCATCCCTGATGGCCAGCCACTTGGCCTGGAAGGCGGGCCTCTGCGGATAGTAGCGCCTGGCAAAGGTCTTCATGTACCCCTCACCGTCTTCATCCTCTTCATCCTCGTCGTCTCCGCCCTCTTCATCTGCGTTTCTGCCCTCGACAGCAGGCTCAGCAGAGGGCGAGGGCTTGGCTTTCTTGGAGTACCTCCGCTTCGGCGCAGTGGTTGGCACATCCGGCTCCCAATCCTCGATCCCTTCCCAAGCAGCCCACTCATCGCCCCAATCCTCGCCCCAATCCTCGCCCCACGCACCATTCCACTCACCATCCCACTGGTCGTAGTGCTGGGTGGCGTCCGACCAAGAGGCTGCTTTGCTTTCCTTGCCAGCATTCGGCCTTTTGCGCTTCTTGCTCTTCTCAACCGCGTGATCGGCCTCCTTGGCATTTTTGCAAATCAAGCGCCTCCTGGATCTGGACTTGAACATCTTGCTCTTGCCACTCCGCAGAAGCTTGGGCGCCGGGGTGACGGACTCAGTGCCACAGTTGTTCGGGGACCCACCAGCATCATCGTCATCCTCAGAGGCCTTGGCCAGGGCCTTGGCCTTGGCCTTGGCCTTGGCCTTGGCCTTGGCTTTGGCCTTAGCCTGAACCGCCTTCTTGCAGGGTCTCCCCCTGTGCGAGCTTGGCATCGCAGCATCAGCTTCATCGTTGTCCTCAAGATCATTCAAGCCTTTCTTGTCGGCCGTGAGCTGTAGCTGCTGCTGTCTCGTAACCACAGTGGCAGACTTAGTTTGGCAGACCAAGCAACAGATGAGTATGGACCACAGGTGCACACGCAAGTGAGAAGGATAGGGTTCTGCAACCTGCAGCACACAAACAGCTGTCTACCGAAAAATTATTATGTGGATGGGTCAAGCAGCTGGCTTCGCATCCTCGGGAAGCTTGATGGGCGGGACGGCTTGGCGCTCCTTTCCGTGAAGCTGCTCCTTCAACCGCAATGCACTTTTCGCATGCTCCTTGCGAAGCTCTTCGGTTCTGGCCATTGACGCCTCCCGCTTGTGGAGTTCCGCCTCTTTCGCTTCAATCTCAGACCACGCAGCGAGCAATTCGCCCTCCGTTGGGCACCACTGTTGCGTGTCGTCGTTGTCGTACGAAGTTTGGCCTGCATGTCAGGAACACAACGAAGCCATTTCAAGAAGTTTCATAAAGGGAAAATTCCGCCACGCATTCTGCCTGAAGTGGCTTTTGAAGAGATCGACCCAGAGGCAGTGGATGCATCTGAACCGAACGATATTCTACGTCGTGGTTCGAACGCATTCTTCTTCGTGTCCTGGTCCGGCTGGGACCTAAGTTCGCTCTTATAAGCCCGAAGGTTATGCGACACATCACAAACAAACACGCGCGCTTGAACAAGGCTGAAGTACACGAGCAGCTTCTCCTTCACAAGGGCAAGGAGGCTCTCAAGAACGTTGGGATCCATGCTGGCAAACTGGCTCGATAGCCCCGAAAGGGGACTGTCCACAGGAACAGGAGTGGTTGCCTTAAGTACACAAAGCACGCGCACGCTTGCATGCATGGAGCATATGTACGCGAAACACGACTCCAATTTGGGAATCTCTACATGCAACTGGAAGTCCATGGGGCTGCCAGGGGATATCACAATGACGGGCTCTTTGGGCTTCACTGGCGTTGTGAAGGGGCTCGGCTTGGGCTTGGGGGACTGCTCAGCCTCCACAGGAAGCGCAAGAAGCGGCGCAGGCTCCGGCTCACACGCCTCCTGCGGAGGCAACGCAGCAGGATCGGGCTCCTTGCCCTCATCCGACAGCGCCGCCGCAATTTGTGACTCCGTCAAAGTGTCCTGCTCAACCACATGAGCCTCCCCACCCTTCGAGTCCGACCGGTCGGCAGGCCGCGACGTGTAATGCTCAGGGTTCAGACTGAAGCCCAGGACAGCCTCCAGCTCTGCTTGAGGTGGAGCTTTGAGAAAAGCCTCCAACGGACTTGTGTGATCTCGATCCGACCACAGCTTCAAGACCGACTTGAGGTTGTCGTCGTCCATGCTGCAGCTACTCGAACTCGAAACCTTTGCCTTTGCCTTCTTCGGAAGCGCAGAGCGGCCTTCCTAGCTTGGGCTGCAAACTTCAGACAGAGAATCTGGTAAATGCTTCGATCGGCAGGGCACAACTTACAGCGAAAAGGTAAAATGTTAAGTTTCCTGCACTAGTGTCAGCGTATGCAGTGGAGCAGGCCTTTGCCAAATCAAGAACCATAGATCGAACCTTCTCGTCCTTATATGTTCCGCGTGCACACATGCACACACGAGCGTGTAGATATGTGAATACTTCCAAATAAAAACCTGAAAAAATATATGTGCGGTTTGGTTTCGCGAGGCATTTCCCACTTTGACCATTTGCGTTTCACTGCTGTAAGCATGGTCTTGACGATTTTCGCGGTTTTCTTTGCTGAGCTCGTCAGCCTGGCCAGGACTATCGGATCTTTGCTTTCTTCGTCTACGAGTTCTTGCCGATAGAAGGCCTCGATCGGCGGGCGCAGTTTTGACAAGGATTTTGTGATGATGACACCATGCTTGGCCATAACCAGTGTAAAGGGCCTGACCACACTCGAGTTGACATGGAGGTTGGACAAGGTCGGTGACACATGCTTGCGCCCACGGGCGTCGACAACCAGCAGCTCACGAGTCCGCGCACGCTTTCTCAACCGAGGATGAGAATCCCACATCTCCACACATTCCATGAAGTTAAAAGTGCACATTCCCGGCAGCTAGAATGTGAGTAAGGCAGCCCTTGAACCCCAACTGCGAACACACACACACAGACGTTTCCCGAAGAAAACAAGTATACAGCTTGGCAGGTGTGGGCGCACCTGTGCGTTGGCGGCATCGCCATCATCGGCTTCTCTCGGGTTCACCTGGCCAATGTGCGACACGCACCGGCTTGATCGACCAAGCTACGCTGGAGAAACGTGCTTTAAACAATCCAACAAATCCATGCCAGAGATGCCTTGCGAAGCTCTGCAGTGATCAGGAGGGCAGTCGAGACATGAAGCGGTAGGGTGCTGTTCAAAAAGCCCTTCTGGTTGCCAGCTAAATTCACTCGGTCTATAACACTCTCCAGGTGAAATCTTCTCCGAAACCTGTTGCAACCTATTGATGATCAATCAAACCTGTCATCTCTCGAGCACTGACATTGGCACGGGGCTCGGCATGGGCTTAAGGCTTCGCTTAGCCCAGGGTGCTTTCTGCAATTATGGGCGTTTGGGGAAATGCGGGCGTGCCTACAGAATGTGGGCGTTCAGGGAAACCACCATTTATAAATAGGCGTATGGCTACCCAGGTAAACCCTAAACCCTAAACCCTAAACCCTAAACCCTAAACCCTAAACCCTAAACCCTAAACCCTAAACCCTAAACCCTAAACCCTAAACCCTAAACCCTAAACCCTAAACCCTAAACCCTGGAACCCTGGAACCCTGGAACCCTGGAACCCTGGAACCCTGGAACCCTGGAACCCGAATTAGAACCCTAAGCACCACATCCACACGACAAAAGCGCATTCTTAAAAGCCCCACGCCTTATGCGGTGTTTGGGTGCAGCGTTTACGGTGCAATGGTTCAGGTTTAGACCAAGAAACCCAAACAGCACCGAATCTCCTAAAGGCTTCTCGCACACCCCTGAAACACTGACCCCGACACCCTCAAAAACCATGCCCTTCACGCCTTGAAGCCCTTAAGAACACATGGAAGGCCCCCAGCACACTTAAACCCTAAACCCTGAAGCACCAGAACCCTGAAAGCCTGAAGCTAGTACGCCCTAAACCCTAAACCCTAAACCCTAAACCCTAAACCCTAAACCCTAAACCCTAAACCCTAAACCCTAAACCCTAAACCGCCACGAAATTCAGGCGCTGGAGGCTGGCGATGCGGCTCAGGCTGTTGAGGCTCATCGTTGCCTCTTTTTTTTTTTTTATTTTTATTTTTTTTTTTTGGGGGGGGGTTGGGTTTAGGGTTAGGGTTTAGGGTTTAGGGTTTAGGGTTTAGGGTTTAGGGTTTAGGGTTTAGGGTTTAGGGTTTAGGGTTTAGGTGTGGGCAGGGCCCAAATTGTGCGACTCACTTTTGCAACGAGCTCAGGTAAGAAGGAACCTGAGGCCGATGATCGGGAGTTGTCCACTAGAAAAAGGCAGAAGCGGCCTGATGTGCACGACCTCTTCAGGGTTTAGGGTTAGGGTTTAGGGTTTAGGGTTTTGGGTTTTGGGTTTAGGGTTTAGGGTTTAGGCTTGAGGGTTGAGGGTTTAGGGTTTAGGGTTCAGGGTTCAGGGTTCAGGGTTAGGGTTTAGGGTTTAGGGCTGCGACATAAGAGAACTCTTTGCTTGAGAAACCCACACACACAAAATGCAAATGTTCTTCCTTATCAGGGCACTACGGGGGTTGCAGTCTGCTACCCCTTTCTTGGGGGAGTTCTTAAGCAAGTAATGAAGGCGCCCAGGGGTTGGATCACATCTTCAACGCTAAACCCAGCCCTAAATTCCCCCACGAATTCCCCGGAAAGTGCCATTGAACCTCTTCTTGCCCTGGGGCAAGGCCCCCTATATCCTGAAGATGCTACACCCTAAGCCCCAACGTGGCGTCGGGGGTGAGAGGGTCTCTTTCCATTGAGTGAGCCCCCCCAATATTTCGTGGCTTTCCTGCACCAAAACGGGGCGCTTTAGGGGCTTTTAGGCCTTAGGAATTTCTGGCCGTAGGGCTTTGGGCCACCTACTTTCTTGCTGCAGGAGTATACGCTGGCATTGTTGCAGCTGCAGGCGGGAGCAAACTCGATGAATCGATGACTGGCCACGAACATGTTTTATCTACATCTACAGGGAAAGCAGTTTCGAAGGCCTAAGCCCCAAACCCGAAACCCCAAACCCTAAACCCTAAACCCTAAACCCCAAACCCCAAGCCCTAAGCCCTAAGCCCTAAACCCTAAGCCCCAAACCCTGAGCTCCGAACTCGAAGTCCTGACCCCAAACCCTCCACTCCCTCCAGGGTTTAGGGTTTAGGACTTTGGGAGTTTTGCGGTTTTTTGGGCTTGGGTCCCAAGCTCGAAACCTCCCAAGCCCAGGGCCCCTAAACACCAAAATCCCACACTCCCAAACACGTCCGAGTAAAATATGCGGGGGGGGGGGGGGGGGTGGCGAACCCTAAACCCGAAACCCGAAACTCCAAGCCCTAAACCCTAATCCCGAAACCCAAAACCCCAAGCCCTAAGCCCTAAGCCCTAAGCCCTAAGCCCTAAACCCTAAACCCTAAACCCTAAACCCTACACCCGAAACCCGAAACTGAGGACTTGGCCAGAGAGGCGAGCAGCGACGCGGGAACCCTGAAAGCTGTGCCGCCCGGCCTGCAGCCCGGGACCCCCTAGCCGGCATTGCACTTCAGGGTTTAGGGTTTAGGGTTTGGGGTTTAGGGTTTAGGGTTTGGGGTTTAGGGTTTAGGGTTTAGGGTTTCGGGTTTAGGGTTTGGGGTTTAGGGTTTAGAAAGAGGTCTGGTGTGTATTATGGTTCAGGACCCAGGACTAGGCCACCCCCAAATTTGTTTTTGTGGGTTCGGTCGCTCCCGGTCTTTTTAGGTCACAGTGGACTTGTGAAGGGTTTGGGGCTTACAGCCCCCAAACCCCTAAACCCTTAACCCCGAACTCACAGGCTTTTGGGCTTAGGGCCCTAGACCCCAAACCCCTAAACCCTAAACCCTAAACCCTAAACCCCAAACCCCAAACCCCAAACCCTAAACCCTAAACCCTAAACCCCGAACTCACAGATTTTTGGGGCTTCCTAGGCAAAGGCTCCAGTTCCCAACCCAGGTCCCAATCCAGCCCAAGCCAACCCCAAAACCTTAAACCCTGAAACCCTGAAACCCTGAAATCTTAAACCCTAGACCCTAAATCCTAAACCCTAAACCCTAAACCCTAAACCCTAAACCCTTTTTCAAGGCTTAGAAAAGACCCTGCAGCTGAGGCTTCTCGCGAACCGCTCCCAGGCACATCTCAGCCAGGAGAATTGGGAGCCTCGGGCCCAACTGAACAGCTTAGGGTTTAGGGTTTGGGGTTTGGGGTTTAGGGTTTAGGGTTTGGGGTTTGGGGTTTGGGGTTTGGGGTTTAGGGGTAAGGGTTTGGGGTTTAGGGGTAAGGGTTTAGGGTTTAGGGTTTAGGGTTTGGGGTTTGGGGTTTGGGGTTTGGGGTTTAGGGGTTAGGGGTTTAGGGGTAAGGGTTTAGGGTTTAGGGTTTGGGGTTTAGGGTTTGGGGTTTGGGGTGTGGGGTTTAGGGGTTTAGGGGTTTAGGGGTAAGGGTTTAGGGTGAGTTTAGGGGTAAGGGTTTAGGGTGTTTAGAGGGTTAGGGCTTATAGGGCTTCGGGTCAGGGACGCCACTTGTGTGGCCAGATGCAGGCAGAAGGGCGCTTAGAAGCCGCTGTCAGAACTACTGACCTGAACTCGAGAAGTCTTGGGCGACACCCTTAGAGCTCTAAAAACACGACGTTCCTTAAACGGAACCTCCAAACAGGGCTTAGGGCTTAGGGCTTAGGGCTAAGGGCTTAGGGCTTAGGGTTTAGGGTTTAGGGTTTAGGGTATAGGGTTTAGGGTATAGGGTTTGGGGTATAGGGTTTAGGGTTTGGGGTTTAGGGTATAGGGTTTAGGGTTTGGGGTTTAGTGTTTAGGGCTTGGGGTGTAGTCGGAACCCCCCCCCCCCCCCCCCATTTCATGAACCGCGATCCGAGGATCAAGCTGCGGATGACGCATCGAAAGCCTTGGAGATCCGCCCAGACGATGCCAAGGCCTCTCCCCAAAGCGAGAAAGTGATTGGGGCAGGGGGTTTAGGGTTCCAGGGTTTTGGGGGTTTTTGAGTTTCGGGTTTAGGTTAAGGTTTGGGGTTCGGAAATTAACTTCTGGGCCGTCTGCAGTACTTTCGGGGTGGGAAGCCTGAAGCTAAACCGCAAAACCCCTAAACCCTACACCTCAAAAACCCAACAAGTTACACCCCTAGACTCCCAAAACCATAAACTCTAAACCCTGCGAAACCTAACTAACCCACCAACTTTGGCGCTTTGGGGAAAGGAGCCCCTCCAAACCCCCAAAGGCCTCGGGGCTCAGGGCTTCGCGGCCTGGGCTTCAAGGCCCCCCAGAGTTTCAGGGCTCCTGGGCTTCGGCTTTAGGGTTCAGGGCCTTTAGGGTTTAGGGTTTAGGGTTTAGGGCTTAGGGTTTAGGGTTTAGGGCTTAGGGTTTAGGGTTTAGGGTTCATTAGAACGCAAATAGTTTCGTCATGGCATGGGAAAGGTTGGGTGGGTAGATGTTCGATTCAGTACCAGGAGAGCGAGCGTCACTAGTGAATGCTTTGGACTTGAGATGCCGAGTCCTAAGCCCAATACCCTTCACCCTGACACAACGGTCCCTATAAGCCCCAAACCTGCAGAACTCTGAGCCTAAACCCTAAACCCTAAACCCTAAATCCTAAACCCTAAACCCTAAACCCTGCACAGTAAGCCCCAATACTCAACCCCCGATGCCTTCGACGCCTTCGAGGCGCTTTATCGCCGTGATGCCGCCCGCCGGGGAGGAGAAGAGGCCGCCGCCTCGCGCCAGCGTGGCGAGGTGGGCTTAGGGCTCAAGGTTCAGGGCTGAGTGTCTGGGTTTAGGGTTTAGGGTTTAGGGTTTAAGGTTTAGGGTTTAGGGTTTAGGGGTTTAGGGTTTAGGGTTTAGGGTTTAGGGTTTAGGGTTTAGGGTTTAGGGTTTAGGGTTTAGGGTTTAGCGTTGAGGGTTGAGAGTGTAGGCGGGGCGGTTTCCAGAGAGCCCCTGGAGTCCAACCCAAAAGCATCCCCAGAGAATTGACTGATAGGCAGCGGAATCCAGTCGATGGGACGTGAACCCGCCCCACGCCTGTTCGTGCAAAGGACCAAACGTTGAACTACACTGACCCTATAACCACACCCATACACACACACACACACATGTTCGTTTAGGGTTTGGTGGTTCGAGGCCTAGGGCCGTTCTTCTGAGGGGTGCTGACGGCCAACAACCTTTCTTGCCCGTTTGTGGTCAGCTGCGGGCTTATGCTTCAGGGTTCGTTTTGCCTTGACAATGTGAAATTCGCAGCTCGATCATCAGGTAATTCCCCCGCCCCGCATCGCTGTAGAGTCGGCCACAGAGTGGCCTGAAGTAATGTGGGAGCCGAAAGCGGGGGTTCAGGGATTGGGTTGGGCTTAGGGCCTAGGTTTTGTTCCCCTTTTCATCCCAGTATAATTACACGAATTACATTATGAACTACTCAAACTACGCCAAATGCCCGTTCCAATCAAGGGGCCTATACGTGCATCTGCAAGAACGTTTGGGATTTGATGTTTTGTCCGGGTTTGAAGTTTTACGTATACCTTAGAGGTAGAGTCCCCCCCCCCCCCCCCCCCGGTCACTTCTTCGACGTTAGGGTAAGTCCTACCCCATCATTGCTTCAAAGCCGCAAGTCATGGGATCGTATGCTAACCCCGCCTCTCCCTCCTCAAGTTAATTGCCCCCCCATCCAGCAACTAGAGTGCGCCAGGATTATACTATGTTCCCCGACACTCTACAAAAACGATAGTTATTCTCCTGTGTGTTCCTAAGCCCAAAACCCAATACTCCAAACCTTAAGCAATTCTTGGGGTAGGCAAGTTGCAGCCCAAAGCCCGAAACGCAAATCTTACACTAACCCTAAACCCTGAACCCAAAATCTTACACTAAGAAACAACGCACAACACCCCAGGGTTTAGGGCCTCGGGCTGAAGGCTCTGAAGCAGGCCCTCTTCTGTGCCGGACCCGGCGCGAGTTCTTCTCTCGAGGTTTCAGGGTTTTGGGGGCCCAGGAATCTGAGGTTCGACGTCGATGATACAACAGTTGCTTTCTGGCCCTTACGTGCGAGTCAAAATTCGTGCAGGATGATGTAACGGTTTAGGGTTTGGGGGGTTTAGGGGGTTTTGTGTTTAGGTTTTTCTGTTTTTCTTTTTTTTTTGGGGGTGGGGTTGGGGGGGGGGGGGGGCGGGGGGTAATTTTGCGCTTGAGTGAGTTGAGTGGGGTTTGCGTGTTGGGCTTCGGGTGCAGTGGCTTCACTGTTGGGATGCCGGGCCCGTCCAGCCTGGACAAGCACATGGGGTTTAGGGTTTAGGGTTTTGGGTTTTGAGTTTTGGGTTTCGGGGTACTTTCCCTCAGCCCTGAGCCCAAAGGCTGAACCTTAATACTCAGCCCAGGAGACAGGAGAGCCTGGAAGCCGCCAAACCCCAAACCCTAAACCTTAAATCCTAGAACCGAAATCCTAAACCCTAAACCCTCAAACCCCCCAAGTTTTGCGAAAAGGTAAAGGTGCCGGCAACAAGCTACTGGCTGAGGGCTGCTGTGAGGCCCCGGGCTTTCCTGAAAAAAATAGGGTTTAGGGTTTAGGGCGTTGGGGTGTAGTTTTGGGGTTTAGTTTTGGGGTTTTGAGGTTTAGTTTTGATTTTTTGGGTTCAGGGGTTTTAAAAGGCCGGAAGGCTCTAGGGAGCTGGTTGTTCCCCAGGCAGTGCGCTTGCAACACGGAGTTCCTCCGTTGGGAGTAAGGAAGCTTGGCGATCTCTCCTTACAACGCGCGTGTGCGCACGAGCCTCGTAGTCGGTCCCGCCTAATCGGCACGGTGCCTATTCCAAATCTTGGCCCTGAACCCAGAACCCTGGGTAACTGTTGCTCTGAGGAGGAAGAACTCCGAACCCTATTCCCTCAACCCCAGGCCCTTAACCCGAAAGCCTCAGTCCATTTAAGGGGCATTGAGCTCT
>CAJNDS010000280.1:595891-718391 GCA_905221605.1 Symbiodinium natans
AGCCTAGAGATCCGTTTATGTGTTGTTCAGGGAATCCTGGATCCTGTGCGTGTTCTGGTTTTTCATTGAAAGAATCTACTTGTCTTTTCGGAGCACCCTAAACCCCAAGCCCTAAGCAGCCCTAAACCCTAACCCCGGATAGCCCTAAACCCTAAGCATCCCTCAGCGCCAAATCGAGAAAACCCTCTACACCCCAAGCCCTGTCGGGTTTGGCGTTTAGGGTTTAGGGTTTAGGGTTTAAGGTGTAGGCTTGTGTGCTGGTTACCTTGGGTTGTGGTAGCTTCGCAAACCGAGGAAGATGCCGCGCATGCCAAAGCAATCTACAGGTGCCTGGCGCTTTCCGAATTTTCTCCTCCACTCAGTTCAGCGTCACTGAGTAGTCCCCTTAGGAGCCATTTTTCAGGGTTTAGGGTTTAGGGTTTAGGGTTTAGGGTGCAGTTAGGTATGCAAGAATCTTCGTTCGTCGCCCTAAGGCCTCGAATTTCTTTCAGGACCAGGGGCTTGGGTTGTTCAGGGTACATGTCGGTCTGGGGCTTGCAAGCCGTCCGGCTGACGTTGGGGTGTGAAGAAGGATGTAGGGTTCAGGGCTCAGGGCGTAACTCGAGCCCGGCTCCCTGAGCCCTAAGGTTTAGCATGTGGGGGCCTACAATAGTTGCCTCGACTCATCGACTCAAGACCCAAGGCTGTGAAACTCCGGGGGGGGGGGGGGGGGGGCGCTGCCCAAGGAGGGTTCAGGGTTTAGGGTTTAGGGTTTAGGGAATTTGCAGCAAACTCAACTGTTGCTTCTCAGGACGGTTCTTGTAGCCGGCAGGTTGGAGGAACTGCTGAAGTTGCAGTTTTCTAAGGGGGAAACCCAAAGCCTAAACCCCTAACCGGCAACCCCAAACCCTAAACCCTAGGCCCTAAACCCCAAACCCTAACACCAAACCCTAAAACCAAAACCCTAAACCCTAAACCCCAACACCCTAGGCCTTAAACCCCAAACCCTAAGCCCTAAACCCCAAACCCTAAACCTTAAATACAAAACCCGAAGCCCGAAACCCTAAACCCTAAACCCGAAACCCCAAACCCCAAACCCTAAACCCTAAACCCTAAACCCTAAACCCTAAACCCTAAATCCTAAACCCTAAACCCTAAACCCTAAACCCTAAACCCTAAACCCTAAACCCTAAACCCCAAACCCCAAACCCCAAGCCCAAAACCCTACAACCCTAAAACCCCTGAACCCTGAAGGAAGGCGAAAGCCTTGGTGGAGCTTGGCCGCCACGACGAGGCGATCAAGGCGATGGGGTTCAGGGTTTTGGGGGGATGTGGGGGGGTAGGGTTTAGGGTTTAGGGTTTAGGTTTATAGGGTTTGGGGTTTTGGGTTGTGGGTTTAGGGTTTAGCACATCCATAAAGCCACATCCCTTAACCCCGCGTCCCTACAGGCACGTGGCGACCCGAAACCCTAAACCCTAAACCCTAAAACCTAAACCCTAAAACCTAAACCCTAAAACCTAAACCCTAAACCCTAAACCATAAACCCGGAACCCTGAACACTAAACCCCAATCCCTAAACCCTAAACCCTAAACCCTAAACCCTGAACCTAAGGTTCTCCGAACGCTGCCACGCGAGGATGAGGTGCCGCGCGCCGGGTGAAGGGAATTTTTTTCGATTCAGGGCTTCGGGGGTTTAAGGGGCTAAGGAGGTTTTAGGGTTTAGGGATTAGGGATTTGAGGGGTGTTTAGGGTTTAGGGTTTAGGGTTTAGGGTTTAGGGTTTAGGGTTTAGGGTTTAGGGTTTAGGGATTTGAGGGGTTCAGGGTTCAGGCTTGGGGGCACCTTCTGGCTTCATCTGGCTTCTTGCATCCCTTTCAGAATGCCCTTTGTTACAGTTTAAGGGTTTAGGGTTTAGGGTTTAGGGTTTAGGGTTTAGGGTTTGGGGTTTGGGGTTTGGGGTTTGGGGTTTGGGGTTTAGGATCATCATCCTAGAGAGCTGGCCATGTGGGTTTGGTGACGTTTCGGGCTCGCGGTTGCCTAGCCTGCACCATGAACCCTCTACCCTGGACACTAAACCCTCCAACCCTAAACGCTTAGCCCTCAATGTTTGGTAACCCCTCAACCCTGCAAGCCCCGTAAACCTACTAGCTAGAAGACCCTAATGCTTACAAGCTGCATAGGCCCTAAAAGCGAGAGGGGCCGAAAAGCCAGCATGACCGCCACTCCCTCCTGTAAGCCCTAAACCCCTAAGCCCGCCCCTCAACCCCTAAACCTAAACCCTAAACCCTAAACCCTAAACCCTAAACCCTAAACCCTAAACCCTAAACCCTA
This sequence comes from Symbiodinium natans, assembly GCA_905221605.1. NCBI lineage: Eukaryota > Dinophyceae > Suessiales > Symbiodiniaceae > Symbiodinium > Symbiodinium natans. The sequence goes on from CAJNDS010000280.1 coordinate 598,202, forward strand.
AACCCTCAGCCCCTAAACCCCGAACCCCTAGCCGCACCGAGGAAGTCCAAGCGCTTCTTCAGCGTGCCCTGGAGCCCCCCAAAGGCGGGTTTAGGGAAGTGGGGGGGGGGGGGGGGGTCTGTAAACATCGTCTTCAGGGTTCAGGGTTAGGGTTTAGGGCCTATGAGCGTTTTGCTTCAATCCTTTGTCGGGTTTTTATAGGTTATGTTGGCCTCGTTGGGTTCATGGGCTTCGCGGGCAGGTTTGGGGGGCTGTCGTAGGCGGGCCCACAGGGCATAAAGGAGCGCTTGTAGGCTAACCCTAGTGGTAAGCTGCTTAGAGGATCTACAAGGGCTTAGGATCTTAGGGGGGAAGGGCTGAAGCAGGGGTTTCAGGTGTAGGGTTTCGAGGCTTAGGGGCTTCAAGGTGTAGCGTTTCAGGGTATCATGTCAGCGGATGGTACCCCCCTCCATCCTTATTTGTCCCCACCTCGCCCCTGTAAGCACGACAGGAAGGCGCTAAACACCAAACCCTAAACCCTAAACCCTAAACCCCAAACCCTAAACCCTAAACCCTAAACCTTAAGCCCTAAACCCTAAACCCTAAACCCTAACCCCTAAACCCTATAAACCCTAAACCCTAAACCCTAAACCCTAAACCTTTTGGCGGCAGGGCTGGAAGCGGACGGGCTTGGCCCGGACTCGTGCAACAAACTTAAGGAAGTGCAACACCAAGTCTCCGGACAGGATGACTGTCCGGCCGAGGTGTTAGGGTTCGTAGGGTGTAGGGTCTAGGATTTAGGGTAACCTGTGCGAACTTGCGCATGGCTCCCTCATCCAAGCCAGTCTCCAGGGTTGAGGGGTGAGGGTTGAGGGTTGAGGGTTGAGGGTTTAGGGTTTAGGGTTTAGGGTTTAGGGTTTCGGGGATGAAGCAGCAGGAGCCGGACCTGCTCCATACAAAGACACAAACCCGTGCAATCAGAACTCTGCGCCCTTTCACCTCGAGCCCACAAACGGATTTAGGGTATATGGCTGATGTGTGAACAGAACCTGTAGGCTGCCCCTTAAGGCCCGCGGGTTTAGGGTTTAGGGTTTAGGGTTTAGGGTTTAGGGTTTGGGGTTTGGGGTTTGGGGGTTTAGGGTTTCCTTGCCCTTTGGCTCTTCGGAGGCTTCTTGAGGCAGAGAAGTGAAGTGAGAAGAAAACATGGTGTACACCTCGGGATCCTCAAGAACCCTAAACCCTAAACCCTAAACCCTAAACCCTAAACCCTAAACCCTAAACCCTAAACCCTAAACCCTAAACCCTAAATCGTGGCATCAGTTCTAAGGGCTCTGCGCCGGAGATGCACTAAACCGCATCGCTGCGGGAGTTGTGCAATGTCAGCGGCCTGCAATCTTGGGCCATGGGCAAAGGCTGCCGGCATGGCAACCAAAGCGACGCTGGACAGGGTTTAGGGTTTAGGGTTTATGGTTTAGGGAGTCAGCAGAGAAGTTTGAGAGTTGGTTGTTTGTCCGAACCGGTTTAGGGTTTAGGGTTTAGGGTTTAGGGTTCAGGGGGTGGGACCAGGGAATTTGGGGAACACCACGGAACACCACAAAACAACAATACAGCAGCAGAATCATGGAACAATGTACCTTAAACCCTAAGGCCTGAACCCTAAAGACCATATAGTCCCGCGACCTCAACCCTAAACCCGAAACCCTAAACCCGAAACCCGACACCCTAAACCGTAAACCCTAAACCCGAAACCCTAAACCCTAAACCCTAAACCCTAAACCCGAAACCCTAAACCCTAAACCCTAAACCCTAAACCCTAAACCCTAAACCCTAAACCCCCACAAACCGCAAACCTTAGCAGAACGGATTTGCCAGGGCCCCAGACGCGCATCGCGCAGCCGCGGCAAGAAGCGGTGGAGACGGTGGTGCCGCTGGCGCCCGCAGCGGAGGAGTGAAGGGCTTCGGGGGTTTAGGGGATTTTCGTGTTAGGGTTTAGGGTTAGGGTTTAGGGTTTAGGGTTTAGGGTTTAGGGTTTAGGGTTTAGGGTTTAGGGTTTAGGGTTTAGGGTTTAGGGTTTAGGGTTTAGGGTTTAGGGTTTAGGGTTTAGGGTTTAGGGTTTAGGGTTCAGGGTTCAGGGTTCAGGGTTCAGGGTTTAGGGTTCAGGGTGTAGGATTGGGTTTAGGATTTAGGGTGCAGGGTTAGGGGTGTAGGTTTCGTCAGCTGCTCATCATGAACCCTCACAGGCACGATGCTTCTAGGTTTGGGAACGGGTTCCCATGTAAACCCGTTCAATTTTAAGCAGAAAGCCCAGCACCATTGTTCATGCCGCATTTCTCTGGGACTTAGTTACGATGAAATGCTGGGCTGCTAACATTTGCGTTAGGGGCCCCCCTAACCCTAAACCCTAAACCCCTGAACCCCTAAACCCCTAAACCCCGAAACCCTTGAGCCCCGATTTTCTAAGCCCTCAATCGCATACACCACTTTGACATGGGGTGCAAGGATCCCTCGGCCGGGCTGAGGCGGCTTCTGAAAGAGGCCTGTCGGGACAGTTTAAGGTTATGTGGTTGGGGTGTAGAGTTTAGAGTTTAGGGTTTATGGTTAAGAGTTTTAGGGTTTCAAGTCTTTTAGGGTCTCAGGGTAAACGACGCCGCCCTCACTCCGTCCCAAACCACCCCGCCAAGTCTATATTTGTGTGCCCCATGTTTGGCAGAATATGGGGGCTACCAACCAGTAGGATGCTTGAAGGTATAGTAATTTTAGGGCCCAGGCATAGATGAGGTACATGGACCCCTAGAATCAAAAAATCGTGTAGGGTTCAGGGTTTGCATTTTGAGTTGGGGTTTCGGGGCTTGGGCTTGGGACCCGTTGCAGGGGCCCTTGAAATTTGCTGAAAAAGGTTCAAAGGCGCCCCATTGAGCATCTTTTGTCACCCAAATATTTGCTTTCATCCAACTTCGAACCATTCTTTGGGGGAGGCAGCAGCGCTCTACCCAAAAGGCAATGGTTTGTGTGGTGGCCTGTGGGGGCTCACAGCGGCGGGGGGGGGGGGGGGGGAAAAGAGACGCCCTAACCCCGAATTAAACCCCTAACCCCTAAACCCCTAACCCCTAAACCCCAAGCCCTAAACCCCAAGCCCTAAACCCTGACCCCAATTGTTGGACTGCTTTGGAAACATGTGCCTTCGCATGTGACATGCCGCCCACCAACACCGGGTGTGTCGGGGTGCCATCTCCACATAGCATTGTCGGTCGCAGCGCCGGGGAGACGCCCTAAGCCCTAAAACCCCTTTAACCCCTTTAAACCCCTTCAAGCCCCCTTGAAACCCCTTAAAAAACCCCAAAAACCCCTTAAAAACACTGTAAAAACCCCGTCACCTTCAACCCTTAAAACCCATCCAAAAACCCCTTAAACCCCTTAAAACCCCCTTAAACCCCTAAACCCGAAACCATGGACCTCTAAACCCTAAACCCTAAAAACTCAGCTTGCAAGGCCGAAGCGGCGCTCAAGCGAGGGGAGCCCAGGCAGTTTGGGGTTTGGGGTTTGGGGTTTGGGGTTTAGGGATTACGGTTTAGGGGTTAGGGATGAGGGTTTAGGATTTAGGGCCTTAGGGCTTTGCGGCATCAGGGCTTTCAGGTGTAGGGATGTTAGAGATTAGGGATTTAGGGCTTTAGCCCTTTGATGGGGTTGAGGATGTTCGGGGTTTTGGGCTGATGACTCTTGCAATCCCCTAGGGTCCATAAATCGGAGTATCTCAGAGGGGAAGTTACATGGCCCTGTAATACCCTAAACCCTAAACCCTAAACCCCAAACCCTAAACCCTAAACCCTAAACCCTAAACCCTAAACCCTAAACCCTAAGCCCTAAGCCCTAAACCCTAAACCCTAAACCCTAAACCCTAAACCCTAAACCCTAAACCCTAAACCCTAAACCCTTACCTTCTTGAAAGGGTTCTGAAGTATATTGTAGGGTCTAAGGGGTACAGAAGGGGTCCGAGCATCTTGGCAGTTCAGTCCGGGGAGCTGATCTGGGTTCGATAATACCGTGGATATGGAGGAAATAAGGGACAGTGCTGGTACATCGGAGGCACACGAGGATACTCCCAGGACGTGAACCAGAACCCCGGTGGAGGAAATGGATAAGGCAAGTGAGTCCGGAGTCAGCGAAGGAAAGAGTGGCAGGCAGAGGCCGAGGCAAGGGAAGGACGTGCCAAAAGTGCCCTCTGCATTCGTGAAGAGCGATGATGCCAAGAGTCCATATATCCACAACCTGCTGAAGGAGAAAGACGGGGCCGAAACGTCGGGAGTGGAGGAGGAAGTCATATATACAGGAAAGAGCGGAACAGGATCTAGACCTACCGCTACAGCAATAAGGAGGTCCCTAAACCCTAAACCCTAAACCCTAAACCCTCAACCCTCAACCCTAAAGCCTGAACCCTAAACCCTAAACCCGAACCCTACACCCCTAGACCCCTAAACCCTGTATAGACCCTAAACCCCAAAGTTCTTGATAGAGAGCTGTTCCCCTTGTACTAACAGTCCTTAATTAATAGGGATTGCAATAGGGGGTACTAGAATCCCAATTCAGGGCTGTCAGAAGAAGGAGGAACATCCCAACCTAGAGGCCCTAAACCTTTTAAGGGTTTATGGTTTACTCAGCCCTTTCTTTGGCCGTTAAGCTGGATCTGTTTCCCTAAGCCCGAAACCCTAAACCCTAAACCCTAAACCCTCCTAAACCCTCCTAAACCCTAAAACCTAAACCCTCAACCCGAGACCCGAAGAACAATGGCTGTTTCCTGGCAGTCTCATGGAGTCGATTGTCTTGTCATGTCTGCGGCCTGATTCTTCCAAGTTACCAAAGTTTGGGGTTTAGGGTTGAGGGTTTAGGGTTTAGGGTTTAGGGTGTTGTAGAGCTTGGGTGACTGAGGGGAGCTTGGTGAAGAAGCTCAAGAGCTCCCTGCAGACTTGCAAGCCTTGGACCACCCTTGACCGAAGAGTCCCTAAACCCTAAGCCCCCAACTCTCTAAACCTAAACCCTAAACCCCCAAATCCCTAAACTCTAAACCCCCAAAGCCCTAAACCCTAACCCTCAAAAAGGCGCGCTCTGGACTTCGCGAGGGGTGCCGCCGGGGCTGCGCAGCAAGCGAAGGAGGACGCGATGGCGCAGGCACGAGGGGATCTAGGGTTTTCAAGGTGTTCAGAGTGTCGGGCGTTCGTCTTCGGGTGTTAGGGCTTTGCGGTTTAGATTTCAGGGCTTGGGGGGATGAATTCCTAGGATTTAGACGTTAATTGTCTTGGGGGTCTATAGTGTTTAGAGCTTAGGGTCTAGGGTCGAGATGGATTAAACAAACATATGTAAGCAGTTCTATTTTGTGCTCACACCGCAACCATGTGATTGGAATAAGACGTTAATCAGGGCTCAAAGGTCGGTTTGTGCAACCCTAAACCCTAAACCCTAAACCCTAAACCCTAAACCCTAAACCCTTAACCCTTAACCCTAAACCCCAAACCCTGAACCCTGAACCCTGAAATCTGAACCCTGACCCCGAATACCCTTGAAACCCTAAACCCTCAACCCTAAACCCTAAACCCCCTTTTTGGCTCCCAGGAACCCGTGCGACCAGATCCCATCTTTCGAGCGCCCCCCAAGCCGCCCGCAGACGGCGCCAAGGCCACTGGCTTTGCAATCCGCGGTTTGTAGGAACTGTGGGTTTAGGGGTTTCAGGTTTAGGGGTTTAGGGGTTTAGGGTTTAGAGTTTAAGGTTAATAGGGTTCAGAGTTTTAGGGTTCAGGGTTTGTGGGCTAAGGGGGGGGGGCTTAGGTGTTTCGTGCTCGTGTATTTCTGCCAAAAAGCAACCTGGAGTTGTTCTGCTGATATAGGCTTGGGGCTGAGCAAGGGTTTAGGGTTTAGCCCCCCCCCCCCCCCCCCCCCCCCCCCCCCCCCGCACCACTCCCCCCCCCCCACTCCCCCCCCCACTCCCCCCCCCGCTCCCCCCCCCTCCCACTCCCCCCCCCCACCCCCCCCCCCCCCCACTCCCCCCCCCTCCCACTCCCCCCCCACCCCTCCCCACCCCCCCCCCCCCCCCCCCGTGGTTTGAGGGATTTCCGAGGAGTGAGTGCTAGTAGAGGCTCAGGCTTATGGACTTAGGGATCCCATAATCTCTAAACCCTTGTCAAAACCCTGAACCCTAAACCTTAAACCCTGAACCCTAAACTCAAAACCCTAAACCCTAAACCCTGAACCCTAAACCGCAAAACCCTAAACCCTGAACGCCTCCCATGCGTTTTCCCATTCCAGGAAGTACGGCAGCTGCTGCAGGCGCGTGGCTTCGAGGCCCCGGCCGGCCCCCGTGAGCGACGGCTGCCGCGAAACCATAGGGGTTATAGGGTTTAATTATGAGGTTTTGATTATAAGGGTTTAATTATAGGGTTTAATTATAAGGTTTAATTACAAGGTTTTAATTATAAGGTGTTAATTATAGGGTTTGTAGGGTTTTCATTGTAGGGTTGAATTATAGGGCTTATCGGGGTTTGTAGGGTTTGTAGGGTTCGTAGGGTTTATAGGGTTTATGGGGTTTGTAGGCTCAAACCCTCAAACCCTCAAACCCTCAAACCCTCAAACCCTCAAACCCTCAAACCCTCAAACCCTACAACCCTCAAACCCTCAAACCCTCAAACCCTCAAACCCGCAAACCCACAAACCCGAAAACCCACAAACCCTAAACCCTCAACCCTAAACCCTAAACCCTAAACCCTAAACCCTAAGCTCTGGGAAGGTCCGGGCCCTTCTGGCCCTTCGCAGCTTCGCCGAGGCGGGCGACGTGGCCCAGTGCGCTGGGAGGATGCACAGCTGGGAGGCCGTGTCGTTATTCTTGGTGCAGGGTTTAGGGTTTAGGGTTTAGGGTTTAGGGTTTAGGGTTTAGGGTTTAGGGTTTAGGGTTTAGGGTTTAGGGTTTAGGGGTTTAGGGGTTTAGGGTTTAGGGTTTAGGGTTTATAGTTTAGGGTTTAGGGTTTAGGGTTTAATCGCTTCCCCCTTTTATTAAAGCTACCCCTAATACTAAAAATACTTTCCGGAACATCCTGCCGAAACCGAGCCCGCCTTTTAAACCCCATTTCGAATTAGGGGGGGTGGTTCAGGCCTCCAAGAAATCCTTCACCACCAATAAAACCCTCAGAGGGTTTAGGGTTTAGGGTAACCCTGAAGTCTAATGAATTATGACATTTCGATAAAAATACCCCCTAATACTAAAAAACACATTTCGATTTTTTAAAGGGCGGGGGGGGGCTCCCCCCCGTTTAATATTAGGGGGAAGGGATTGTGTTTAGGGTTTAGGGTTTAGGGTTAGGGTTTAGGGGTTTCGTTTGCGGGTTTGGGATTTAGATGTGTGTTGCTTTGGCTGGCGGTCTGGGATTTCGGCTGGCTTCCGTTAGGGACTATCCTTTATCCTTTGTCATTTTTCCGCCTCCAGTGGTGTCATCACTTGTTGTCTTGAAGAGGTTCTACAAGGGAGTATCAGGGCAGATTGCGGAACACGTGGGGTCGCCTAGCAACCCTAAGCCCTAAGCCCTAAGCCCTAAACCCTAAACCCGAAACCCTAAACCCTAGCCCTAAACCCTAAACCCTTTGAACTCTACGGCCTGAGCCCCAAGCCCTATCATCTTTGCGGATTCAGAGGCCGAGCGCCTTGAACGCGACTTCGACCTCCCCACAGCCTTGAGGCCGGATGTGAGGATGGTTAGGGTTTGGGGTTTAGGGTTTAGGGTTTAGGGTTTAGGGTTTGGGGTTTGGGGTTTGGGGTTTGGGGTTTGGCGTTTAGGGTTTGGGGATTAGGGTTAAGTGTCTAGGGGCTATGATTCGAGCACGAAGGCCTTAGAACTTAACGGTTTCCGCATAACATCCAAGTGGAATCACAGAGACATCGTTGGTTTGACATGGGGAGGGGAATCAATGAAAACTTGAGTTTCGAGTGATACCCTTCTTCCCTTGCTTTTGTTTGGAGGCTTTGTTCCCTTAGGCAGAAACCTGACGCGTGACCCCCAAGCCCTAAGCCTCAAGCGAACTCTACACCCTAAGCCCTGAGCTGTAAACCCTAAACCGTGAATCCTATAACCCTAAACCCTAAACCCTAAACCCTAAACCCTAAACCCTGAACCCTGAACCCTAAACCCTAAACCCTAAACCCTAAACCCTAAACCCTAAACCCTAAACCCTAAACCCTAAACCCTAAACCCTAAACCCTAAACCCTAAACCCTAACCCTAAACCCTTCCCGAGATGCTGAATTTCGGAAGGAGCTCACAGGACTTGGTCACCACCCTGCGGCACGTGGCCGAGTCGGCCGGAGCGCTGCCCAGCTCCCAGCAGAGCTGGGGAGATCGAGGGTTTCAGGGCTTCGGGAACCCTAAGCCCTAAACTCTAAACCCTAAACCCTAAACCCTTAAACCTTAAACCCTGAACCCTAAACCCTCAACCATAAGCCCCATGACTTTTTGGGCCTTGGGTTTCGGGGCTTAGTGTACGTCAGCCTCTGGCTGACCACTTTGCTGGCGCGACTCCTACGGCAGACTCTGACTATGAATTAGGGTTTCGGGCTTAGGGTTTAGGGTTTGGGGTTTGTTTAGGGTTTACGGCTTAAGTTGTAGGGTTTACGCGCAACGCGGAGCTGATTCGACGCCCTTGGCTCTTCGCATACGACGGAGTGGTTCGAGCTAATCTCCGTTCTATCTTTCGAAGCTTCTGTACACCACAGCAAGCCCAAAACCCAAGCCCAAGCCCTAAATCTTTTCCTTCAAGTAAACCCGAATAAACTCTAGAAGCTCTAGAAACCCTACAAGCGCTATAAACTTAGGAGTTTTCAGAAAGCCCGGTGGAGAGTCCCCCCCCGGAACTGGGTAGAAATATTCTTAAATAGTTTGGCTTGGGGTTACAATTCTTCCAACAAATTGTTCAATTCTTGCGGCAATTGCGGCAATTGTTTCTTATATTGTTCAATTGTTGCGACAATTGTTTCTGAATATTGTTCAATTCTTGCGAACATTGTTTCTTAAAATGTTCTGTTGTTGCAGCAATTGTTTCTTACTTTGCAACAGTTGTTCTGGGCTTGTTCATTCTTTGCGACAATGGTTGGTTTAGCATTGAGTCATTGAGGCATTGAGTTCAGGACAATGATAAAATGAACTAAGAACGCCTAAGTTTAATATTCAATTCTCAACTCTGCTCACTTACGCCGCGCCGCAGCAGGATTCCGCATTCTTTGACAGTTGTTGTCATGAGGTCATTAGGGTCAGGGTAGTCTGACGCTCAGCCCCGTGTAATTGCCTTACGTGAGCGTAGCGTTAAGTCATTTCGGTCCCTAAGCACTTGGCCCGGCACTTGCCACGTGGCCATGTGGCGTTTGCCATGGCGTTGCGCGGCAGCAGCAACAGGCTGCGGCCCCCAGGGCGGGTGGACTGCGTGCCCGGCGCAGGGCCTTGCGCCGGGTGGAGGCCAGGGAGCGGCGGGCGAGTTCTGCGCAGGCGTCCTTTCGTCTGCAAGCGCAGCAGACAAACAGATCCGGCAGGGGACGAACCGAAGATCATATACTCCCTGTCAGCAGCGGCGCCAAGCGCTCTGCAGTAAAGGGCAAAGGAGCGTGGAAGCGATGGACTCCGGACGCAATTCTGCGGGGAGGCTTCTCGCCGGGTAGCATGAGCTCGCGCAGCGCTGCAGGTCAAATGGAAGGGGCAAGCGCCTCAGGCGTGATGAGCGCTAGACTCTTCGTGGCTGAGTGCATTGAGCAGGGCCAGAAAGACTACGCTTCTAAGCTTCAGCGGCAGCTACATCACGATGGCGACGGTCCTCTTGATTTTGCAGTGCTGAATATGATGTTCGATGAGACAGAGTTGGAATTAGACATGGGCAGTGAGGGGGAAGCTGCCTGGTCTGTCCTCGCAAGCCATTCTCAGATCACTTTTTGCAGTCAAGGGCAAGTCGTTGACTTTGATGCTGTTCGCGCCCCTTGCGTTTTGCCAACGAAAAAGGCAGCTACCATGTGGCCTGTGCTAGGTGCTGGAGTTGGCGGCCTTTGGCCGGGCGTGACCTCAGTTGACGCAGAGATGCGTGCTGTCCTGATCACGTGCGACGCAGGCCCAGCAAACATCAAGTTACTAAAGCACCTGTGCGCATGCCTGCCAGATTCAGTTGGCTTGATTCCCACGCTTTGCGCGCAACATCGCAATGGCAACGTGATCGAGCGCGCCACGAAGTTGTTGGGCATCTTGCCGGGTTGCTTTGCAGTATCGAAAACCATGATTCAAGGTCGTGGATGCGAACCATTGGCAAGCGTGTCCAGGAAGTTTTAGCTGCCAGGCTCATCGTCATGGAAGAAGACCCCGAAGGTTTGCAGGAGGAGTGGGCTCGTTCCCGGGTAGCGGCCAGGGCTTTGCTAGATTTAGTGATCTTGAATGCTCCGCAAGGCGAGGACGACCAGCCAGCCCGCGGCTTCGCGACGGCGGTGAGCGACTTCATGACCTTCTTCCCTGGTCCATGGAAAGGACCGCCGGTTTGCTCATGCGCGGGGGATGTTTTGGCAGGGTAGGGTGGGGTTTGCCTTTCAGAGCAAAGGTTGCACTTGTACCAGGGTGGTTTTAATTGCGTAGGCCTGGCGTTGAGTTGAACTGCGTTTGAGCGTCAGGAAGGGTTTGCTCGGCGTTCTTGTTTGTCCCTAGACTCTAGACTCTAGACTCTAGACTCTAGACTCTAGACTCCTCTAGACTCTAAGACTCTAAGACTCTAAGACTCTAAGACTCTAAGACTCTAAGACTCTAAGACTCTAAGACTCTAAGACTCTAAGACTCTAAGACTCTAAGACTCTAAGACTCTAAGACTCTAAGACTCTAAGACCCTAGACTCTAAAAAAAAACTAAACTCTAAGCCTCTAAGCCTCCAAGCCCTAAGCCCGAAGGCTCCAGGCCCTAAGCCCTAAGCCCTAAGCCACGCCCCTAAGCCCCTAAGCCCTAAGCCCAGGCCCTAAGCCCGAAGCCCTCAAGCCCTCTAAGCCTTAAGCCTTAAGCCTTAAGCCCTAAGCCCTAAGCCCTTAAGCTAAGCTCTAAGGCCTAAGGCCTAAGCCCTAAGCCCTAAGCCCTAACCCTAAGCCCTAAGCCCTAAGCCTTAAGCCCTAAGCCCTCCCCCTAAGCTTGCCTAGGCCCGAAGCCGGCCCTGAGCTGAAGCCACTAAAGCCCTAAGCCTAAGCCACTAAGCCCTAGCCCTATAAGGTGTAAGGCTTAGTGTAAGGCCCTAGGCCCTAGGCCTTAAGCCTGAAGCCTTAAGCCCTAAGCCCCAAGCCCTAAACCCTAAGCCCTAAGCCCTAGGCCCTAAGCCCTAAGGCCCTAAGCCCTAAGCCCTAGGCCCAGGTTCTAACCTTAAGCCTTAAGCTTAAGCCTTAAGCCTTAAGCCTTAAGCCCTAAGCCCTAAGCCCTAAACTCCTAAACCCTAAATTTCTAAACCCTAAGCCTTGAAGTCCTTGAAGTTCATGAAGCCTTGAAGCCCTAAGTGGCCCCTTCAGCCATCTTCAGCAAACGTGGACGTGACTGTGAGTCCACTGTGAGTTGTGTTTGTTTGCACTTCGAGCCTCGCCATGCTTCTGCAGTCGATCAGGTTGTCCGGACTTGGGGCGCTCTTCACAAGCCACGATGCACGCAGAGAGCCGGGTCCAGCTCTTCGCCAAGACGACAAGCTGCTCCGAGCAACAGAGCAGTTGCGCGCGATGCTGGTCTCGGAAGCCTACGGCGGCGTTGTGGCTGCGCGTCACGCGCGCGACGCTTACAACGAGAGGCACGGGCTTGTTGAAACTTAGGCATGTGCTGCTGAAGATTCAGGTTAAGTTGAGGTTCGGCTTAAGGCTTAAGGCTTTAAGGCTTAGGCATATGGCTTATGGCACGTGGCATTTGGCATACACAGCGTGTAGATAGTATATAGTACATAGTATATAGTATATTAGTATATAGTATAGTATATAGGCAGCGATAGTTTATGCCTAAGCCTTAGCCTTATTCGCTCGCCCTTAAGCCTTAAGCCTTAAGCCCTTAAGCCTTATTAAGCCTTAAGCCTTAAGCCTAATGCCTAATGCCTGTTGGCCTGTAGTGCTGTCCCGACAGGCATCCGCTGAGCTTGGTGCTCGACATGGCCTTGTTCTCGCCGGGTTGCCGAGGCAAACTGTGGCTTGGAGGCGAAGCTGCAGCGAGCAACCTCAGCATTCTGAGGGCCAACAAAATCACCGTTCTGTTTCCAGCGGCCTCGAAGCCTTGTCAAGCCCAGTCCATGGATCTCCGAAGCCTGGCGGTCATGGACGGCACCGGGGTCGCCAACGGCGAGGTGTCCTTCGACAAGCTGATGAAGACGGTGGACCAGGCGGTTGAGGCCCTTGTGGCGGGTAAGTCGGTTTTGATTTACTGCCGCAACGGGGCTCACAGGAGCGCCACCTTGAGCGCGCTCACTTTGATGCGCTTGCTGACGCTGGGGGCCGATCCGATTCACACGCACCTCAACGCTGCCAGAAACATCGTGGACCTGGAGTCTCGGGCGCCTCCGAACAAGTACCGGGCGGTCCGCAGAATGCCGCTGGAGTACCTCCGCGAGGTCTTCGACCGGGTGCAAGGCCTCGAGGCCTTGGCCGGGTTGACTCGCTTGGACAAGACCAACGACATTCTCACGCCAATCGGCTTCAGAAGGCGATGTTTGCAGCTTGGCTTCCAGACGACCAGGGATGCTGGATTTCAGCCGGCCTCTGGCCTTGGTTCGGCGGCCCCCAGCGAAGGCGAGCAGAGCCAAGCGTCTCAAGCGTCTCAAGCGCCTCAAGGCGGAGTTGGCGAGGCCAGGCCCAGAAAAAAGCTCCTCGTCGCAGCGGCCGGGGACAGCTCGGGTGTGGAAAGCTTTGAGATGATCAGCTCCGGCGACGAGGACATGTCCGACGGCGGCTACGTCAATTTGCAGCCAGAGCTCGAGTCCGACGCCGACATCTACTCCATTGTGCAGGACGAGCTAGAAGATCCAGAAGCCCGCAGGGAGAAAATCCGAAAGTTGATGCAGGACCTGCAGCTTCTGGACGCCAAGCTCATGGGTGTCCAAGCCGAATCGGTGCCCCACGAGGCCCCCGGGGCGGGTACGACAGCCCTTGGGGCGGGTGACACCGTCGTTGAAGAGGAGGAAGATGCGAGAATGGAGGACGCGGATAAGATGGAAGAAGAAGAAGAAGGCTGGGAGCCTCAAGCCCAAAGCCCCAAAGCCTTAAGCCTAAGCCTTAAGCCTTAAGCCTTAAGCCCTACCCCTTAAGCCTTAAGCCTTCAGCCTCAAGCCTTCAGCCTTAATCCTTAAGCCCTGAAGCCCTGAAGCCCTGAAGCCCTTAAGCGCTTAAGCCCTTAAGCCTTAAGCCCTTAAGCCCTAAGCCCTAAGCCTTAAGCCTTAAGCCTTATGCTTTAGGCCACTTTAGGCCATAGGCCTTAGGCCATAGGCCATAGGCCTTAAGCCTTAAGCCTTCAGCCTTAGCCTTCCTCAAGCCCGTAAGGCCTTATCCTACCGCCGTTATTCGGCTCTTAGGCTTAAGCCTTAGCCTTAGCCCTCACCCTAACCCTAGGCTCGAAGCCTTACGCCGCTGCAGGTCCAGATTGGGGCGGCGATGATGAGGAGTACGCGGAGCCAGAAGAGCCGGCGCCCGATGTCGAGACAGACTTGAACGACATCTTGAAGCAGCTGGCGCTCGACCCCAATGCGTCCGAGGTGCTTCAGCGCTTTCTCATCCTGCTGCACAACCAGAGGCTGCAGACGCAGGCGCAGCTCGCAAAGGAGTCTGAGAAGATCGACGCGGCGGAGTTTGCCCAGAAGGTCATGATGACCCTGCTTGGTGCGTGCCCCATGGACTCGCTGCCGCTCTTGCAGCAGGTGTCCCCGGCGGGGATTATGTCCATTTGCGACCACAATGGGCTAACCTTGCTGCACCACGCTTGCAGACTGGGGCTTCCAGCCATCGTGCAGAAATGCCTGGAGATCAACAAGCACTTGTGCGACGTTGTGACCAAGTGGGATGGCAAGCCCCAGCACTGGACGCCGCTCATGGTTCTGGTTGACAAGTGGCAGGACACGCGGAATTTCCAGCAGTGTATGCTCGCGCTGCTTCAGGCCTGCTCCCCGGCGACCTACTCCATGAGGGCGCCGACGGGACAGACGCCTTTCCACATTGCCGCAAGCAGAGGCAACTGGTGGGTGATGAAGCGGCTTTGCTGGGGCCTTTACCACGCGGCCGGGGCGGACGATCAGGCATACGCCATGGTGGTCAACATCCTGAACTCCCCTGGAGGCGGCCGAAACGCAGGGGTCGTGGACCACGCATTCAGGTCTCACACGAGCATTGCTCTCTGGCTGCAAGACTACTGGGGCGGCCGTCCGCTGCTGGCCAAGCCGTCAGTCCGCGATTACGCCTATGCCTATCGCCGCTAGCGAGTTTCCGGCTTCCAGCATGCTCTGCGCTAGTATAGTTCTGGCATCTTACAAAGGCCTAGAGGCCTAGATGTTGTAACGCTGTAGCTGTTACCGCTAACTAACTGTTGTAAGCGAGATGTGGGCTCCCAAATACATCCAGACTTCCAGAGCATCGGAAACCGAGCTGGGCCGAGGCAACGTGCATCAGGCACCTTGATCAGCTTTAGCCTAGCATTTTGCTGCCACTAGCCCAAGGACTCATTCGGGTTTGGCTTAGGCTTAGGCCTCTGGCCCCTTAGAAGTATGAGCATTCCAACTTAGGGCCACTTAGTGCCTGATGAACACGTTCGCCATCTGAAGCCCTTCATCCTTTTGGCCTTTGGCCCTTGGCCCTTCCTCACGCGGCCTTGGGTTTTTTGGCCTCTGGCCTGGTCTGCGCCGCTGCCTGCTCTCGCAGGCGTTTTGCGTAGGTCCGAGCCAGGTTTGAGTCCGAATCTTCCGCGTCGACGCGATGCAGAAACAGTCTCGCACAGGTGTGTGTTGAAGCATAAGTCATAAGAGAAGCATTGATGCCAAGGCGTAAAGGCGTAAGGCGTAAGGCATAAGGCGTATGGCATATGGCATTATGGCCATTATGGCATATAAGGCATAAGGCATAAGGCATAAGCGAGGAATTAGAGTTATAGATCGTTAGGACCAGGACCAGGATCATTAGGACGCCTTCATAAGCCGCTCATAAGCCTTAGCATTAGCCTCTAAGGCTAAGGGCCAAGGGCTAAGATTCTACGGATTCTAAGGCTTCTAAGTTTTCCAAGGCTAAGGCGTATGAGCGGCTTATGACAGACATATGAAGTAGTTCGCCCTAGGCCCCTTAGCCTCATAAGCAGCCTATTCGAGAGTCTAGATTCTCAGAGTCAGCCCCCCCCCTAAAGAGCCTTAAAGCCTCAAGCCAAGCCCTAAGCCTTAAGCCTTAAGCCTTAAGCCTTATAAGCCTTATAAGCCTTAAACCAAAGCCTTAAGCCTTAAGCCTTAAGCCTTAAGCCTTAAGCCTTAAGCCTTAAGCCTTAAGCCTTAAGCCCTAAGCCGCCCTAAACCCTAGGCCCTAAACTCTAAACTCTAAACTCTAAACTCTAAACTCTAAACCTAAACCCCAGGCCCTAAACTCCCTAGGCCCTAAGCCCTAAACTCCCTAAACATTCTAAACTTCTAAGCCTAAGCCTAAGCCCTACACTTGGCCCTAAATTTAGCCCTAAACTTCCTAAACCGCCGAAACCCAAACCAGCCCGCTCGCTGCAGGACCTCCCATCCACGTGTGCAGCGGTTGCTGTCAGGCGGGGTCGGGTTCAAATCTAGAAACTAAAACCTAAAAAACCCTAAGGGCCTAAGGTCTTAATGCTGCGGCTAAGGCCCCTACAGCCTAGGACCTAAAACCTAGTTAAAGCCTAAAGTCCTAAAGTCCTAAAGCTAAAGCCACCGAGGCCCTGAGACCCTGGGCCCTCGGCCCGCCAGTAGTTCCTTCCAGATTGGCAGTTAAAGTAAGCCCTAATTTGAAGCCCTGAGGCCTTACATAAAGCCCTTACCTTAGCCTTAAGATTTAAGCCTCAAGCCTAAAGCCTTAAGTCCTTAAGCCTTAAGTCCTTAACTCCCTTCGCTCCTTAAGTCGTGAGTCCTTGTACGCCTGAGCCTTAAGCCGAAAAGGCCCAGCCTAGAGCCTTAAAGCCTCAAGGCCTTAAGCCTTAAGCCTTAAGCCTTAGGGAATGAGTTTGCGAGTCGTTGGCAGGTCTTTGACCGGGTATAGGTTTGGGTTTTGGTTGAAGAGCAGTAAGGCCTGAGTTTGCGAGTTGTTGGCAGGTCTTTGACCGGGTATAGGTTTGGGTTTTGGTTGAAGAGCACTAAGATCCCACCCTTAAGTCCTTAGCTCCCGTAGCTGCTTAAGTCCTTAAGCCTTAAGTCCTTAAGTCGTAAGTCCTTGTAAGCCTGAGCCTTAAGCCCAAAAGGCCCAGCCTAAAGCCTTAGTAAAGCCTCAAGGCCTTAAGCCTTAAGCCCTTAAGCCTTAGGGTGCTGAGTTTGCGAGTTGTTGGCAGGTCTTTGGACCGGGTATAGGTTTGGGTTTGGGTTTTGGTTGAAGAGCAGTTAGATCCCAGCTTTGCACTTTTGCAGTTTTTGAGGGGCTCTAGCAGCGCGCGTCCTCGCATTAGGGGGGAAGGGAGCGCCGATTTCGCATCCATGCGTGCGCCTGACGAACCTGATGGTAAAGACGGTAAAGAGACTGACAAGAGAGCGACTTACGATCCCTTGAATGACGTGCCGAGCTGCTTCAGAAGGACCGTCGCCGCTCCATCCCAGCCAGCAGCAGATCAGGGCGATCAGGGGGTCAGGCTGCCGCACGGCTTGCCGATCAATGAAGGCAACGAGGTGGATCTTCCCGACTTGCAGGAGCCGACCACGCAGGCGGAAGCCTTGGCTCAGGCAGCGGTCCTCAACAGCTACGTTCCGATGTCGCTTTTTCCTCGCTTGTGCGATCTCCTGCCCACCGATGCCTCTGGCAGATCTCAACACCAACAGGCTGGGCAGGAGGGCAGAGAGCCTTTCTCTTTCACGGTCGGTGCGTTCGTGCATGGCGGAGTGCGCGGCTTGCGCACCAACACAAAGATGTTCCCCTGGGTCGCATACATGCTCGCTTCCTTCGTTCGCAGCTGCACAAACGAGGATGAGTTCAGCTCTATCAGCGTTTTGCGCAATGTTTTCATGCCGACACACTCGGATCGCTCAAACTGCAAAGCCACCCATAACTTTGCCATTCCTGTCTCGAGTTTTTCGGGAGGCGGCATTTGGGTAGAGGATGGCGACGGGGACGTCGTCGGCATGGACGGCGTCACTCTCGGGCGCGTGCATCGCCTACAGATGCCTGGGGCTCGTTTCTCCCCTCTTCTGAAGCATCACAGCCAGCACTGGACGGGAGATCGGATCGTCGTCATAGCGTATCATATCAGCGGAGCCGAGCGCTTGCTTCAAGCAGAAAGGGCCACCTTGTCAGCTCTGCGGTTCAGGCTACAGCCCGATGCCGCGCTCAGCGACCTTGAGTTTGAGAGCGAAGCCGATTGCGGGGAGAGCGGCGAGGGCTCCGAGTCTGAGCTTGCGGCGTCTCGTGACGACCTCGAGTTTCCTGGCGAGAGCGAAGCTGGGGCTCTCGAAGCTGAGGCCCCTGAGCCCAGCCAGGGCTCTGAGCGCGTGCCGCGCGAGCCATCTTGGTCTTGCTCAGACGATGACCTTTTTTTGGACTGACAGCTTTGGATTGATGCATCGCGCTTGCGCTCTGAGGCCTGAGGCCGGGTTTTGGGTTCGCAACATACTCCAGGCCCAAGGCCGATTCCAGCGTTTGTTTAGCATCAGCAGCTTAGCAGCTTAGCCGCCCAGCCAGCTTAGGCCTAGGCTGCTTTTAGGGATTAGTTTGGCTTAGGGCTTAGGGCCTTTAAGACTATATTTATACTTTACAAGGCTTAGGGCTTAGGGCTTAGGGGCTTAGGGCTTAGGCCCAGGGCTTAGGCTTAGGGGTTTAGGGCTTTGGGCTTAGGGCTTAAGGCTTAAGGCTTAAGGGGCTTAAGGCTTAAGGCTTAGGGCTTAGGGCCTAGGGGGCTTAGGGAACTTAGGCCTAGGGCTAGCTTAGGGCTTAGGGCCTAGGGCCTAGGGCCTAGGGCTTAGGCTTAAAGCTTAAGGCTTCGGGTTTATGGCTTCGAGCTTCGTGTTTAGGGCCAAGTTTAGGGCTTAGTGCTGAAGGCTGAAGGGCTTAAGAAGGCTTAAAGGCTTAAGGCTCGAGCCTGAAGGCCCAGGGCCTAGGGCCTAGGGCCTAGGGCCGGGCGTATGGCTGCGTATGGCTGCGTGTGGCCTATGGCCTCTCGCCTCTCGCCTATGGCCTATGGCCTATGGCCTATGGTCTATGGCATGTAGCATTATCATCATATCCTATAGGCTTAAGGCTTAAGGCCTAGGGCCTAAAGATAGTTTTCTGATTTATGGCATGGCCTGTAGCCTATTCACCTTCCTCTTGAGGTAGGGCCTCGGGCCTCGTCCGCTGGAAGGCCTTGATAAGGCCTAGGGCCTAGCATCTCTGCCTGCGAACTCGGTGCGCGAAGAAAGTCAGCTTTCAGCTTCTGCCTCTCCTGGTTCATTCAAAGGCATTGCTCAATCAGCAAGTCTGAAGCCTAGAGTCCGGTGTCCAAAGCCTATAGGTCCTATAGGTCCGATAGGTCCTAAAGCCCGTAGAGCCTAAAGGGCCTAAAGGGCCTAAAGGGCCTAAAGGGCCTAAAGTTTACCTAAAGGCCTAAAGGCGCCTAAAGGTCCCGCAGCACAGAAGATTGTAGAAGAGTAGAAGAGACTATGAGTCTATAGACAAATGACAATGACAAAAAGAGTATATAGTATATAGTAGTATATAGTAGTATATAGTAGTATATAGTAGTATATAGTATATAGTATATAGTATATAGTATATAGTATATAGTGTATAGTATATATTATATAGTATATAATATATAGTATATAGTATATAGATAGTATATAGTATATAGCATACAGTATAGTGTATAGTATGATAGTATCTAGTAATATATAGTATATAGTATTTGGTATATAGTATATAGTATATATAGTATATATAGTATATAGTGTATACAGTATATAGTGTATATAGTATATAGTATATGGTGTATAGTATATAGTATATAGTATATAGTATATAGTATATTAATATTAGTATGTCTAGGCTCCAAACCTCTCACATTGAAGCTCGACATTGAGCCTGTAGTCTAGTTCTCGTCAAGCTCGAAGGAAGAAACTAATAACTCATCGCAGTAGGTAGAAGACAACTTGTATCGAAGCGCGCAACCTGGGCCAGGACCGCGCCGACTCCGTGGAGAAGGGCGCTTTGCTGGTGCGCAAAGTGCTTATGCACCACATGAGCATTCCAGCCCTGAACAAATGGACGACAGTGGCTCCCTGCGCTTCTTTCGTGGCTGCGCAGCAGCATTTTTGCGGGGTGTTGCCTGCTGCTTTCGAGGCCTGTTTTGGCAACTTGCCCGAAGCGTCGGAATCGTCCCAAGAGGATCAGGGGGCCGCGCTGGGGCAGCCCATTGACCAGACCAGAAGGTGGCGCAAACTTGCACGCAGGCGGCAGAAGAAAGCCGTTATGTTCTTGAAGGATCCAGAGTCGCAGTTTCGCACACTTAGCTGGACCGTTCTGACTGCTCCAGTGATGCGGATCCATTACTCTCTGTTCAAGCACGCGCACTGGTTCACTGAGCGCCCAGCGGTTCCCCCCGACGAGTCCTCAGCCTTTGGCATGGTGGCAGCGAGGCCTACCAGGAGAGCGCTTGCTGTGTTTGCAGACATGATGCAGTCCACCGAAAACGAGTCGTGGCTGCCCCTCGTCGGGTTTTATGGCCCTGTGCTGCAGTGGCCTCAGGCCAGGTTGCGAACCACTCGACGAACGGTTTGCACAATCGTCGGCCAGCTCTGGCGAAAGCTTGATGAGCCGTGGCAGCAATATCCGTGGAAGCTGCTTGGCCTTCTGGCAGACGACGAGAGGCGAAGGCAAGCTTGCGCCGAAGAGTTGCTTGCCAGCAGGAAGTGCTGCCTGGACAACTTTTCTGAGAAGCTACGAGCCATGTGTCCCTCTGCGGAGCAGCTACTCTCTGCAAAGACGGCTACTTTCCTCGAAGCGGTTTTCAACCGGGTGGTGCCCACGTCCACCGACATTGAGCGGTGCTTCGCCCGCTATCAGAGATGGACGGCGACGCGAGGGCACAAGCTCAAAGCAAGCCAGCTAGCCGCCCGGCACTATGCGCAATGCATGACGCACCTCGTAGATCAGTGGCGCAGACGGCGCATTCGAGCTGGCTTGCAGGCAGCGCCCAGGACGCACAGACATCGGCCGGTTTGGATTCGCGGGGCTCGCTCCCAGCGTGCCAGCACGGGCCTGCACGCGTTCACTCGGGCCCAGCGGCATCTTGGCGCGCCAGCCCGGGGAAACCAGGGTGGTCCAGCATCGGCGTAGCGAGCCGCGCTTGGAGTCGTCTCCCTCCGGAGGAACGAGCGAGGTGGAGACAGCAGGCGAGGTTGCAGAACGCAGCTGCAAGGGCCCAGTTGGCGCAGGCCGAGGAAGCGGAAGGAGCAGAGAGCTTCGTCGGGGGTCCTTGGGACATGGGCTCCTCTGCGGGCTTTCCGCTGGCACGCCACGTTGTCGTCGACAACCAGCCACGCCAAGCAGAGATGGCGCAGCAGTTCGAGGAGCGCGCGCAGCAGCTACAGCCAGAGAATCTGGACAGCATGAGCGGAGCGCCTCAGGCCAACCAGAACCTTTTCGCGCCCTGCGACAGCGGCGCCTGTTTCGGCAGTTTGCCAGAAGGCAGGCCTCGGGCCGATGCGGAGAACCTACACAGTCTCTTGATTCACGCGATCATGAAGAAAGGGCCGGGGCCGTTGAAGATGACAGAAGAGCCGCTCGTCGTGGCCTTCCTGTCCGAAGTCGCAGAGCGCGCTGAGTATTATGTGGTTGCCTATAACACACGCAAGCCGCCCATTGAGGCCGCCATGCTGAAGGTGGAAGTCGATATGAACGAGGAATTGCCCGAAGGCGTATCCAAGTCGTTGAGAATGAGCGCCGCTCCGGACGGGCAGCAGTTTGTGTTCTTCACGAACAAGTCCCTGTGCGTGCGCTTGCTTCAGGTCGCCAGCGATTGGACTCTCTACACCCTTCAGGTAGGGCCTGTGCGTAAGCTTTGGCATTTTGACATCATGGGCGCAGAGAAAGTTGATACAGAGGCTGCTAAGCGCGACTTGGACTCATCGCGAAGCGCCGCTGTGGCTTTGCAGGCCCTGCGCGAACTGCTCAAACCAAGGCAGCCGCCAAAAAGACGGGACCCTGGCGCCTTTCCCAAGCCCTCAAAGAAGAGAGCCAAGAAGGCAGCGGCTGACCCAGAAGCTGAGGAAAAGCGCCACGAAGTCGCGGAGGACGAGGAGGAGGCCAGCAGCCAAGGCAGCTCCCGCAGCGACGTCGCTGCTGGGTTTTGCGACCCAACGGCGAGATCAAGCGCCGAGATTGAGGCGACCCAGCTTCACTAGTATGCAAGACAGACAATTCACATACTATACAATACAAAACATACAATTCATATATAATACTAGTATTAATAATTATATATTATAGTTCTTATAATGATATATACTATATTATAATTTTTTGCTATATACGACTATACGATATTATTTAGTATATATATTATATATATATATATGATATATGTATTGTAATGTCTGTCGTCGTCGTATAATATAAGATAAGATAATATAATATCAGATAATACATAATATTACTATACCATATAGTATATATAGTATATAGCATAGGGATAAGAAGACCTATAAGAAATATCAGCCCTAAACCCTAAACCCTAAACCCTAAGCCCTAAGCCCTAAACCCTAAACCCTAAACCCTAAACTAAACCCTAAGTCTGCAGTCAGAGGCCTCCTGAGTCCTTGGCTCACAGAGTCGGGTTCGTTTTAGGCGCCTCAGCCTCAAAAGCCTTAAAATCTTAAAAGCTTTCAAGACTTAAACTTAAACTGAAAGTTAAAGGCTTAAGGCAACAAGGCTTAAGGCTTAAGGCTTGAGGCAGGTTTACTCTCAAGCAAGGTTAAGGTCTTAAAGTCTTAAAGGTTTTAGGTCGCCTTAAGGCCTTATTGAAGGCTTTTAAGGCTTTTCGGGCATGCTTTCAAGCCTTCCCTTAGGCCTCAGGGCCTTAGGCCTCAGGCCTCAGGCCTCCGGCCTAGTCGTAAAGTCTCGTCTTAAGGCCCAAAGTGCCTAAAGCTTAAGGCTTAAGGCTTAAGGCCTCAAGGTTTAAGGCCCCTTGAGTCTTAAGTCTTAAGTCTTGCGTGTTCTCGAGCCTGAAGAAATATTAAGGGCCCAGGCTAAGGGTCTTGAGTCTTGAGACAGGCTTGAGTCGGCTTGAGTCTTGAGCGCTCAGGGTCTTAAGCGAGAAGAGTCTTATATAGGTCTTCAGAGTCTGAAGCCTTGAGGTCTGAAGTCTTTGGACTCGACTCAAGACTCTTACGACTTAAGACTCAAGACTCTACCTAGAATAACAGCTCTAACATCTTCAGAGAATTCAGAATCTTGAGCCTAAGGCTAAGGTCTTAGTCTTAACGGCTTAACGCTTAAGGCTTAAGGCTTAAGGCTTAAGGGCTTAAGGCTTAAGGCTTTGCTCATTCGGAGTCTTATGCTCAGTCTTAGGTCTTCGGCTTTCTGGAGTCTTAAGTTTGTCAGTCTCACTTCAGTCTCACGTCCCCAGGTTCAGCTGTCCCAAACCTCCAGGCTGATGGAAGGTTGCTTCTAAGCCTAGCGTCTCGTGCTGAGGTTGTGGAGGAGCGTGCTGATGATTCGCACGAGCCGGCCTCGTCTTCCCGAGATCCGCCGCGGGCGCGCTCAGCGCCCCTTCCCCCCTCACGATCGAATGTGAAGCGCGCAACAACATGGGGGCGGCATCCTGCCTTCTCCGTGGCGCCCATCTACGCAGAGAAGGTCTACATCGGCTGGGGCGCAACGTGCGGGAGGCATCAGGATGCCTCGGGGCGTGCTTTGCCATGTCGGAAAACGATCAGCGCTGGCAGCGGCGAGAGCCGCCTCTCCGACGGCGAGTGCGTCCTGCGGCTGAAGCGTTGGCTTGTAGCCGGGTTGCGAGACAGTGAGTGGCGCGGGAATGCTCGGAGCTTTCACGTTTCGCAGGGCGGAGTGCAGCTGGAGCAGTTCAAGCACGGTCTCACAGAGGCCGAGCTCGACGCCAGAGTTGGCCACACAAGCAGCTGAGTCAGTGCCCAGCTTCGCGGCAAAATGCTGCGTCACCCACGCAGCGTGCTGAGTCGCTGCCATCAGTAGCTCTTGTCTTGCGCAGAGTTTGAAGTTTTATGAGTAGTCGAGGATTCTTTTTTTTGTAAATTCAGGTTTAAGTTTAAGATTTAAGATTATCTCTACCGCTTTTGTTTTTCCGGTTTTATCTTTATTTTTTGTTGTTAATATCTAACATTTTTTCAAACTTTTAAACAATGTTTTAATGATTTGCCGCAACTATTTTCTCTACTCTATCTGTGCGTTTCTCGACCTTATCTGTGGTTTTCTCGACGTTATCCTTGGTTTTCTCTACACTAATTGTTTCGGCAAAACCTTCGGCAAAACATCATTATAAAGTTATAAAACTTAATTAAATTCTAATAATATTATATAAAAATATATAGGTTTTTGTATAATACTCATACATTATAACCCTAAACCCTTAAACTTAAACCCTAAGCCCTAGGCCCGAAGCCCTCACGGTTTAGGGTTTAGGGTTTAGGGTTTAGGGTTTAGGGTTTAGGGTTTAGGGTTTAGGGTTTAGGGTTTAGGGTTTAGGGTTTAGGGTTTCCCTAAACCCTAAGCCCTAAACCCTAAACCCCTAAACCCCTTAGCCTTAAGCCTTAAGCCTAACCTTAAGCTTGAAGCCTTAAACTAACCCTAAACCCTAACCCTAACCTAAACCCTAGGCCCTAAGGCCCTAAGGCCCCTAAGCCCTAAACTAAACCCTTGCGTGCCTGACAAGTTGGCTTGTTCGAAGCGTGCCTGTGCGATTTTAGAGCCTCAGATCATGGATGCGGAGGAAGAGGGGCGAAGTGCTACGTCGGGGTCAAGTGTCAAGCTCAGGGTCGCGTACTCCTTGAGCAAGGTTTGTACATGCTGCCTTTGCAATCACAAGTCCACAGATGTGAGTCCTTTGGACGGGTGCGACGATGAGGATCGTCTCCTCGGAGGCCGGATCCCTTGGGCGAAGTATCGCAAGGTCGTCGACCCGGAGAGCGATGAGACGGTCCGCGTGCCAGAGGGTCGCATCGACTTGATCTGCCTCAACGTCTCAGGAGGGAGGGGGGGGAGGGGGGGGGAAGGGACAAAAAAAAAATTGCGAGCGCTTACGCGCGGCGCAAAGCCGAGTAGGGTGAGAGTTAAATTAGGTTTCTTGTGTGGTGAGGGGGTTTTGAGGTTTGGGAGGGAGGAAAGGAAGGGGAGAGGGGGGGGGGAGGGAGGGGGGCGGGGGAGGGGGAGGGGGGTGGGGTGGGGGGGGGGGGGGGGGAGGGTGGGGGGGGGGGGGGAGGGTGGGGGGGGGGGGGAGGGTGGGGGGGGGGGGGGGGGGGGGGGGGGGGGGGGGGGGGGGTGGGGGGGGGGGGAGGGTGGGGGGGGGGGGGGGGGGGGGGGGGAGGGTGGAGGGGGGGGAGGCGCAAAGAGCCAACGCCGCAACTGCAGCTTCTTCGTGGCTCAAAGCTTGAAACTCAAAGCCAAAGCGGCCTCAGGCCTAGTTTTCACTGCAGCCATGTTGACGCCTCCTAAGAAGAAGAGGCAAGCAGACAATGCCGCCACCCCGCCTCCGGTGACACCACCGCCTGCAAAACGCAGAAGAATGGACTCTGAAGAAACATCGGCTTCCAGCCCAGGCAGGTTTTTCGCGGCTACTCTGCAGTATGTTCGTCGAGTTGGTGAGATACTTGCAAACTTGCGTTTGAGTCTGCAGAGCACGATGCCGTCAGAGCAGCCTGAGAGCCACCATCCGAGCGACGCTGAGACTGAAGTCCTACCTGGGGGAGTTTTGGAGGAGATCGCGGAAGCGCAGATTGCGGCCACCAGCGCAGAGCTGGACGCAGAGCTGTCTTGATTTTTGATGCTGGGCTGACGTTCCGGGGCCTGCTCCAGAGGTCGGCTCCATGACGACGCTCGTCATAGAGCAGGCCTTTGCAGCAGGCTTTGCTTTCTTCTGCCTTTTTACTGCGGGCTTCAACTCGGCCTCAGGCCTCAAGCGCTGCCCCAGCCCCTCAGGCCTCAGGCCCCAGGCCTCAGGCCCCAGGCCTCAAGCCTCAGGCCCAGGCCCCAGGCCGACAGTTTTTGTCCTTCCTGCTGCAGAAAAGACCGCCTTCAGGCTTCAGAACCAGGCCAAAGGCCCCTCTTCTAGTTCTAAGACAGGCTCTAAGTCTCTAAGACTCTAAGACTAAGACTCAGACATACTCTCAGACTCGAAGACTCCAAGACTCTGACTCTAAAGCCTACAGCTAACAGACTCTTCTAAGTCGTTAGAGTCCTAGAATCTTAGACTTAGACACCTAGGGTCACTTAGAGTCTAACAGTCTTGGAGTCTAAGAGTCTTGGAGTCTAAGAGTCTAAGAATCTAAGAAGAGTCTAGGAGTCTAAGACTAAGACTTGCTAAAAGACAAGACTGAATTAGAAGTTCCTCCAAGGCTCTAAGTCTCTAAGCCTAAGCCCTAAGGCCCGAGGGCCCTAATAATAAGTCCAACAAGTCTGTAAGGCTGTAAGGTTCGAAGATTAAGAGACAGCCAAACCGCTTTTGTAAGCAGCCTAGCCGCCTCTAAGACTCGCCGCCTCTAAGCCTCGAAGCATCCAAGCCTTTAAGCTCTGAGCTCTAAACTCTAAACTACTGTAAAGTTCTACATGCTGTAAAGCCGAATCGCTCTAAGGCCGAAGGCCCTGCAGGCCAGGCAATCTGAGGCTCTGAGGTTTTTTCGGCTCCGACCCTTGATCCTCCCGGCCCGAAGCCTAATTAAAAATCACAAAGAGGCCTCAAGCCTGAAGCCTTCAAGTTTCCAAAGCCTAAAGTATCCTAAAGCCCCGGACCCAAGCCTTCGCGACTTCACGGCGAAGCAGACTAAGGCGACTAAGGCTCTACCCCAAGGCCCTGAGGCTGCTATAAGGCTCGAAGTCCAAGGCTCGAAAGTCTATGCCGAAGTTTAAAGACTTGAAGACCTTGATACGCCCCTTGAGCCCAGCCTTAAGCCGCCTTAAGGCTTGCCTTAAGCCTACAGCCGCCTTAAGCCTTAAGCCTTTGTTATCGCAAGTGACTCTGAGGGTCTAACTAGCGCAGACATAGCCTGGCAGGCTACGACTGGGAGTTCGGCACCTACGCTGACTACTTCAAGGAAGTCGTCAAGAGGGAGAACAACACAAAGCACCAGCAATTTCTCGAAGCTCGCAAGCAGTGGATAAAATCCCACGCTGACAACAGCAAGGGCACTCGGCTTCGAAAGAAGGATGAGCTTTTCGCTGCAACGCGAAAGTTACAGGCCGAGCGCCGGATGGGCGGCCGCTTTCAGAAGCCCGAGAAATCGTTTGTGACGCCCGATGCCTGGAACCCGGCAATTCACGGCGGCGAGTACGACAAGTCCAAGGAAGTGGAGGAGGAGATCTTTGGCAAGGTCGTGAAGGGCTGCTGGGTGAGCACTTCGCCAGCTGGCATCTACAAGTTCAGCGAGTTCGACGAGAAGCTCATGAAGGAGATCGACGAGGAGCACAACCCTGAGGACTCCCTGTTTTCCGACGAGGCCCTCGCTCGGAAGAAAAAGGCAGCCGCGGACGCCGTCGAGCAAGCGGCAAAGGCGCGAGACAACGTGGCTGTCCAGGGCAAGGAGCTGTCCCTGGGCAGTCTCCTCCAGAGCATTCAGAACTTTTCCGGCGCAAGCTCTTCCCGCGCGGCTTGGAACTTCTGAGTTAAGGCTAAGGGCTAAGGCGGTTACGGTTAAGGCTTAAGGCTTAAGGCTTAAGGTTAAGGCTTAAGGCCTGTTAGGCGTTAAGGCCGTCAAGGGCTGAGGTTTGGCGCGCGTAACGCGGCTAAGGCTTAAGGCTTATAAGGCTTATAAGGCTTATAAGGCTTATAAGGCTTATAAGGCTTATAAGGCTTATAAGGCTTATAAGGCTTATAAGGCTTATAAGGCTTGTAAGGCTTACAAGGCTTATAAGGCTTATAAGGCTTATAAGGCTCTTGAGGCTCTTGAGGCTTGAGGCTTAAGGCTTATAATAATCATTAAGGTAGACTTTAAGGCGGGCTTAACGTGGTTTTAGGTTTTACAGACTCTAAAGTCCGCCTTGAGCCTCAAGACTAAAACCGTAAGGCCTTAACGCTCCTTAAGCTTGAGGCTTTAAAGCTTGAAGGCTTTAAGGCTTTAGGTTTAAGGCGCTTAAGGTTTAAGTTCAAGGCTTCAGGCCTAAGGCTTAAGGCTTAAGGTTCAGGCACTCTTTGGGCGCAGCTTGAGTCTCAAGGCCGCAGGCCGAACTTAGGCTTGAGGCTTAAGGCTTCAGCTTTAGAAGGCTTAAGGCCTAAGGGCCTAAGGTCTAAGGAGTCTAAGGGCCTAAGGCCTAAGCTTTACGGTTTGAGGGCTTAAGGGCTTAAGGCTTAAGGCTCAAGGGCTCAAGGGCTTAAGGGCTTAAGGGCTGAAGGCTGAAGGCTTAAGGTTTAAGGCTTATAAGGCTTAGGCCTTAAGGCTTAAGGTTTAAGGCTTAAGGCTTAAGGTTTAAGGCTTAAGGCTTAAGGCTTAAGGCTTAAGGCTTAAGGCTTAAGGCTTAATGCTTAAGGCTTAAGACCCTTAAGCCAAGCCCTAAGGCCTTAAGCCTTAAGGCCTTAAGCTTTAAGGCTTAAGGCAGGCTGAAGGTTCAAGGTTCAAGCCTCAAGGCTAAAGGCCAAGGCTCAAGGACTCAAGGCTCAAGGCGCAAGGCTCAAGGCTCAAGGCTCAAGGCTCAAGGCTCAAGGCTCAAGGCTCAAGGCTCAAGGCTCAAGGCTCAAGGCTCAAGGCTCGGGTTACAGGTTCAGGGTTTACTCGAACTCAAACTCAAACATAAACTGCGCTGTTGCGCCGTTAAAAATCTTTCAGTCGCCTTTCAGTTAGCAGCCTTTTAAACTTTTAGGCCTAAGCCGCCTATGTCTTTTTGAGCATTTTTGCCAAGGACGGCGCCTGCAAGAAGACCGACGGCGACGAGAGCTCCTCTGGCGAGAGCAGCAGCAGCAAGCCGGGCGTCCAGGGCTCGTCCGAATCTGATGCTGAGGCCGGGCCGTCTGCAGCGCAGAGGCTGTTCGGCAGGTGCCAGCCGAAAGCGAAGTCCCAGTCCCAGCCTGCCCCTGCTGCTCAAGAAGCGAAGGCGAAAGCCAAAGCAAAGGCTCCGAAGGGCGGGCCTGGAGTCCAGCGCAGCAGGCCTCCGGCCGAGTCATCCGCTCCGAAGATGTTGTCGCTCGTTGCAGCCTCTTCGGCGGGTCTCGCAGCCCAGTCGAAGGCTGGAGGCGGGGATATGCTTCTCGTGGACGGGCGTGCCAAGAGGGCTTTCAACACGCTGCAGGAAAAAATTGAGGAGTACCAGCTCAAGCTGGCCGGATTGGCTTTGAACGACGCCATTCCCGAAGCCCACGCGCGGGGAGGCTGGAAGCAAGACTTGCAAAAGAGGGCGATTCTGTGCAGGAGCATTGCGAAGGGCTGCAAGGAACTCGTTCGTAGAACCGAAAAGAGCTCCAACAAAGAGTCCTTCGGCTCGGCGTTAGAGCGACTGGAGCAGCAAGCCAACGCTGCGCAAAGCATCGACAAGCTGTTCAGCACTTCTAGCGCAGAGCAGCCAGATGCTCAGCAGATGGTTCAGGCGTACGACAGCTGCGTCCGTTGCTTGAGCGAGGTCCTGAAGCCTAACAAGGCCTTGGGCCCAGTCTTCCAGCTGAAGTACATTTTGGCCAAAGGCAACCTCCACTGCCTGTACCAGGAGTACGCCCAGTTTAGCCGACTCTTTCTGTGGAGCGGGGCTGAAGAGATGGAGGCTCTCGGGAAGGTCTTGGACCGGGATGATCTCCAGAGTCACGTCGTGACTGAGGTGGAGAACCGGGTCATTCTTGCACTGCGTGCAGTGCAGCAGCAAGATCTCCAGGTCCTTGCTGCCTCAGGCGCCCTGGAAGGAGGGCTTTTGGAGGCTTCTTCGCTTTGCTCAGCCTTGATCGATTGCGGGAAAGCGGAGGGCGACAACTTTGTCCCGCTGGTTTTGCTGGAGGAACTAGGAGCGGCTCGCGGCATCTTGACTCTGGGCCAAAACGACCTCAAGGATCTCCTGAAGACAATCGACAAGTTGAGCGCCATGCAGTGCCACATTGAGTCCAAGGAAGAAGAGGAGGCCGAGGGCTTGGGCTCAGCCATCTCCCGCTTCTTTCTGCAGCACGCCACTGGCAAATCGCTGTTTGACATGGCCTGCGGCCGAGTGGAAGCGAGCAAGAAGGAGGCAGAGGCCGAAGAGGCTGTCAAGGACTTTGCAAAGCTTGTGAAGAACGCGGGGACAGCCGATGTGAACTCGCAGTTGCTAGACCAGGTATTCCTTCCTGCAGTCATCCAGTATCAGACCGCGCAGAAACTTTGCCAGGAGTTGAAGAAGAGCGCGAATGAGAAGGACAAGGTCTTGTCTTCGGCTACAGAGTGTTTGCGCAGGTCTTTGGAAAGCAGCAGGGAGGCCTTCCTTCAATGCGTCGAGGACTCCAGCGTGAAGCATTTGCGGACGCAGTTCCGGCCTGCGCTGCGACTTGCCTGCTCTTACGATTGAGGCCCCAGCCTGACCATGCCCTAAGCCCGAAGCCAAACCCAAACCCCAGGCCCCATCCTAAATCAATCCCAAGCCTAAACCAGGCTAAACCACCTACCTAAACTGAACCCAGGCCCCAAAGTCTAATGATGTTTAAAGTTCAAAGCTTACAACTTACAGAGTCTTCTTAAAGTCTTAAAGTCTTAAAGTCTTAAAGTCTTAAAGTGACTTAACAACTTAAAGACTTAAAGGCTTGCTTAAAGGCTTAAGGCTTAAGGCTTAAAGGCTCAAGGCTTAAGGCCCTAAGGCTTAAAGTAGGCTTAAAGGCTTAAAGGCTGGCTTAACGTCTAAAGTCTGAGTCTAAACTAAACCCTTAGGCCTTAGGCCCTAACCGTGACTGAGCGCCTTGGGCCTTAGGTCCCTGGCCCTAGCCTAAATGCCCTAAGCTCTAAACTCAAACCTCAGGCCCGAAACTGCCCTGAATGCCGCATTAAAGTTACAGTCAAAGTTAAAGCATTAAGCCTTAAGCCCTTAAGCCCTTAAGCCCTTTAAGCCCTTAAGCCTTAAGCCCTTGAGCCCTTAGCCTTAAGCCAAAACCCTTAAGCCCTAAGCCCTAAGCCCTAAGCCCCTAAGCACTAAGCCCCAAGCCCTGAGCCCTAAGCCAGCCTTCGCCCCTTAGCCTTTACCGTAATTACCTGAAGCCTTAAGCCTAGCCAAAAGCCCTTAAGCCTCAGGGCCTTAGGGCTTTAGGACCGCTTAGGCCCGAAACCCGTAGACATCAGCCTTAAGCCTCACAAGCATAAAAGATCAGTCCTCAGGACGAAGCTAAATCTGGGCAGAGAAGCTTGGCGTTGCCAGGAAAGCGCTATGCCCGAGGCCCCTTTAAGCTCAAGACCAAGACTAGGCCTCAGGCCTTAGGCCCTAGGCCCTAGGCCCTAGGCCTGAAGCCTTAGACCCTTAGCCTTAGGGCGTTAGAGCCTGTAGACTGTATAGGCCTTAGGCCCTGGCTGAGCCTTCTGGATACGGTTTGCTCTTATGGTGATTTTGATGCTTAACGCGTTGTCAGACCGGCCCGAGGCCCCTCGTGAGTCTGAAGCCTTACATCTTAAGTTAAGAATCTTAAGTCTTAAGAAGAGTCTTAAGTCTTAAGTCCTAAGGCTTGAGGCTTAAGGAGTTAAAATTTAAGGAGTTTAAGGCTTAAGACTTAAGGCATAAGGCTTAACGCTTAAGGCTGCGGCTAAGTTTAAGGCTTAAGGCTTAATTAAGGCTTAAGGCTTAAGGCTTAAGGCTTAAGGCTTAAGGCTTAAGGCTTAAGGCTTAAGGCTTAAGGCTTAAGGCTTAAGGCTTAAGGCTTAAGGCTTAAGGCTTAAGGCTTAAGGCTTAAGGCTTAAGGCTTAAGGCTTAAGGCTTAAGGCTAAGTCTTTCAGGGCGTGGCTGAGCTTTCTTGATGTAGTTTTGGTTTTGGAAGTTTCAGACCCTTGTACTGCTCTTTACGCGTGGATATATATTATATGTATAAGTCATAAGTCAGTATATATTACGTGAAACAGGGAGGGAGGGAGGGAGGGAGTGAGGGAGGGAGAGAGGGAGAGAGAGAGAGAGTTAGTTGCTAGCTTCAAGCCTGCGAGCCACATATTAATACGAGCCGGGAGATCTAGGAGTCTTATGCGCGAGGCGTAGTCAATCCGAGTCAATCCCCTCTTCTTTGCGCAGCTCAGGCTGGCCATCTGCGAAGGTTTGGAGAACGACGGCAGAGTGTCTTGCGGCGACGATGGCGGCCACACGCAGCTGCTCAGTTTGGACGACACTTGGCCAGTGATCCAGCAGACCAGCTTCGTTGAGCACCACGTCTGGAAAGACGTGCCTGGCAAGGTGACGTGCTTGGGCAGGTACAAGAAATTCGCAGATGCTTTCTGCAAAATGGGGGAGTACTTGTTTCGCCAGCTTCCTTCGTTCCAGCACCTACCCAAGACGGAGCCGACGGCTGCTACCATGCGGCACTGGGCCAACCAGTTGTCGACTGAGTTGGGGGAGTGGGTCGTAAAAGACGAAGACAAGGAGAAGGCTGCCAAGACGTGCTTCCAACGGTGCGCTGACCACTTCAAGACCGCTTTCTCGGCAGGGCTAGCAGCGGTTGCCCAGGTCGTAGCCCAGGTAAAGAAGGGACAGGCGCCCCTCACCCAGCAAAGCGTTGACGAGCTCTTGTGCAAGATCCCGTCGGATCACCCTCTCCGAAGTTTGTGCTCCGCTTTCTTTCAGGAGCGTCTGGCCAAACGTTCATATGTATGTATATTATATATATATATACATAATACATATATCTGCGTGCGTGTGTGTATCTATCTTTATACTCATGCAAGATTTACAGGCAGGCTATAGGCTCTATACAGGCCCACTAGGCTATAGGCCCTAGGCTATACTAAAGCCTAAGACTGCAAACACTATATACTATATACTATATACTATATACTATATACTATATGCTATATGCTATATACTATATACTATATACTATATACTGTATACTATATACTACTATATACTATATGCGATATGCTATATATATATATATATATATAGTTCCTAAAGGTTCAAAAAGGCTCTAGACTCTAGACTCAGGCCTAGTGGCCAGTAGGCTATAGGCCCTATAGGCTATAGGCCCTGCACGCCGTATGGCCCTGTAGGCTATATAGACTATAGATATGCATCTTAGAGGCTTAGAGTCTTAGGGTCTTAGAGTCTTAGAGTCCTCAGAGTTGATGGTTGGGCATGCGAGGCTTTGAGACTTTGAGATCTGGCTTTTCTTGCGTAGCTGGGGGCTCGTTGCTTTGCAGGTCGTCCTCGACTCCAACCCCGCAAAGAAGGAGGCCAAGCTGGCAGAGACGCTGACGACCATGAGCTCTGAGTTGCGCGAAGCGAGGGCCAAGATCCCAAGCGACGCTAGCGTCGCTGAGCATTTGACGTGCAGCCAGCTAGACAGCGTGGACGACTGGCTGCTCTCCGTTGCCGCCGACTTCTTGACGCAGGCAAAGGAGCGTTTGAGCGAGGGCTTTGCCCGGGTGTCTGCGACTTCAGTCGAGGTCGACGCAGTGCTGAAGAAGCTGCCTGACTTCGCAGACGAGGTTGCGTTTCGAGAAGCGGGCGTTCAAGTTGTGCAGAAAGTGGCAGGCCTCACGGCCAAGTTGGAGCAGGAGGCTTCTTCTCTGAAGCAGAACGCCAGTAGCGCAGAGGCTTGCATGAATGCGCGCTTCTCAGACAGAGCGCCCGATGCTGCCCTCCTCCAGAGCTGCGGAGAAGCAGCGAAGCGCGTCAGCTCAGAGTTCCTCAAACAGACAAGCGGCCTGGTTGCTCGGGCAGGATCTGTCGTGGCCTTAGTCGCGAACCTTTGATTGCTGCGCAGCCCGGCGCTTCAAGCACCTTCGCCTTCGGCAGACAGCTTTGAGCAGCTCCGCGACGTCGTGAAGTCTTTGGTGGGGAAGCTGGGCAAGATGAAGGAGATAGCGAGCGACAGCGATGAGTTTGACAAGGCTTTCTTGAGCTTTGCGGACGGGATTGTGACCCAGTCCAAGCTTGTGCTGGCGCGGCAGAAGTCTGTGAAGCGTGGCTCAAAGAGAGCCGCCGGAGACGAAGCTGAGGAGGTCCTGGAAGCAGGCGAGTCAGCTTCAATGCTGCCAAAGTCAAAGCTGTCAAAGAAAGAAGCGAAGGACGAAGTGACGAAAAAGGACAAGAGCGACAAGAAGAAAGATAAGGACAAGGACAAGTCGGACAAGGTCCAGGAAAAGGCCAAGAGCAAGAAGAAGAAGAAGAAGGCTAAGGAGGACAGCGACACGGACGAGGAGGACGCGAGCGACAACGAGGCGCAGAAGAGCAAGAAGGCCAAGAAAGACATCGGCGAAGAGAAGAAGGCCGGGCCGAAGGCGAAGGCGACTCCGAAAGCCGGCAGGGGTAGGGGAAGAGGCAGAGGCTAGGGCGACCTGTAGACGCTGTAGACAGTTCGGGCCGGCGGCCAAGCTGGTCGGCCCAGCTGCTCATCCGTAGGCTCTATCCAAGCTGCTTCTCTCGCGCCTGCTGTGCCGGCAGCTCGTGCCGTTAGTTTTTGAGAGCTGCGACGCCGGCGGCGGCGGGAAGGTCGGGCCTTTGGCTGGGTGAGTTCAAATTTCAGAATCGCAACAGTCCGCAAGAGCCACAGTCGCAAGACAAGGCTTCGAGCCTAGGACCTAGGCCTATAAGTAGCCACGATAATTAAGCCTAAGCCACCTAAGCCTAAGCCTAGGGCCTAAGGCCTGAGACGTTTACTGAGATGTCCCAGCGCCATTTCGACGCAGTCGTGCTCAGGACTTCGCGGGGTTACAGGTCGCCGCGTCCGAAAAAAAGGCGCCTGCGCTTTGCTCCGCTGCTAGATTCGGCTGGCCTAGTTTTTAGGGCTTCAGGCTTCGGCTTAGGGCCTTAGGGTTTTAGGGCCTTTAGTGTAGTTAGGGTTTCGGTTAGGGTCTAGTTTAGTTTAGTTTAGGCAAGTTTAGGGCCTATAGGGTTTAGGGCCGGTTTTAGGATTTAGGGCCTAAGGCCTAGGACCTAGGACCTAGGACCTAAGGCTGGCCTAAGGCCTAAGGAAGGCCGAAGGCCTACGTAAACATTAGGCTTCGGGCTAGGGCAACGGGTTTAGGGCCGGGTTGAGAGTTTAGGTTTAGGGCAGTTTAGGGCCTAGGGCCTAGGGCCTAGGGCCTAGGGCCTAGGGTTGAAGTCTAAGTTTAGGGAGTTTAGGGCCAGTTTAGGGTTTAGGGCCAAAGTTTAGGGCCTAGGGCCTAAGGCGCTTGGAGTGTAATTTTAGGGTTCGTCGTAAAGCATCGTAGGTTTTGGCGGCCAGGGTTTCAGAGGAAAAGTTGAGAAGATTGGTTGAGAGTAATTTAGAATGCCAGCTGTAGCGGCGTCAACGTCAAATAAACTTGCCTCGTGTTTGGAACTTGAAGCCCAAAATCCCAAAACCCCGCAAGAGAATCCAAGACTACGATTCGTATTTAGGCGCTACGCGTCATCTTAGGGGCCTTCAGCGGCATTTAGGATCTTAGAGTCTTAGAGTCTTAGAGTCTTAGAGTCTTAGAGTCTTAGAGTCTTAGAGTCTTAGAGTCTTAGAGTCTTAGAGTCTTAGTGACTTAGCGTCTTAGAGTCTTAGAGTCTTAGAGTCTTAGAATCTTAGAGTCTTAGAGTCTTAGAGTCTTAGAGTCTTTAATTAAGCTTTAAACTTTAAAGTAAAGTCTTAAAGTCTTAGACTTAGACTTAGACTTAGACTCTTTAGTAGACTGTTAGACTCTTTGCTTGCGGCTCAGTGAGGGCTGTAGTCAGCGTAGCCGTAGCCGTGGTAGTCGTAGCAGTCCTGTCGCTAGCCCGCGCTCTCGACAGCTCGTTGCCGAAGGCGAGGCAGACAGACATGGAGCCTAAGCAAAAGAAGCCACGGTCTTTGACCAAGCAAGACTCCGCTGAGCCTGGTCTCATGATAGCGGCCTCGCGCCGGGTGGTGTTAGCAGCTGACATCGTCGATGGCACCATGCTCCACGCGTTGGCCCTCGAGAACTTGCAGCAGTTCAAGTCCATGCATCCCGACAGCCCTTTGTGCTGCGGACAAGCGGCAAGTCAGCCTGAAGCGCTGGAGCTGTCGTGGGCGTCAGCCTGCTCCGGCTCAGAGGGCGCGTTCTACGTGATGGAGGCCATGAACGCAGCCTACAAGCGCATGTCCGTGCCAGTTTCGCTGGAGCACGTTTTCAGCTGCGAACGCCTCTTGGACCGTTTTGACTAGACCCTTGTTACTGTCGCTTCTGCTTCTCAAACCTGCGGTAGACCGAAGCAAGGCTCAAGTCCCTCTAAGCGTAGGACTTTTGTTAGGCGCGGCCTCAAGATTGCTCATAAGTAAAGTGTAAGTTGAATTTTGCGTTGCGTTTAGTTTCTTGCTGAAGCTCTAAGGCTCTAATAAGGGGCTTGAGGCTTAAGCTTAAGGCTTAAGGCTTTAAGGCCCTAAGGCTTAAGGCTTAAGGCTTAAGGCTTAAGGGCTTAAGGCTTAAGGCTAAAGGCTTCAGGCTTAAGGTTTTCAGGCTTAAGGCTTAAGGCTGGCTTAAAGGCTTATGGCTTAAGTTCAAGGCTTAAGTTCAAGGCTTAAGGCTTAAGGCTTAAGGCTTCAGGTTTAAGGCTTAAGGCTTAAGGCTTAAGGCTTCAGGTTTAAGGCTTAAGGCTTAAGGCTTCAGGCTTAAGGCTTAGGCTTAAGGCTTAAGGCTGGCTCAAAGGCTTAAGGCTTAAGTTCAAGGCTTAAGGCTTAAAGCTTAAGGCTTAAGGCTTAAGGCTTAAGGCTTACGGCTTAAAGCTTAAGGCTTAAGGCTTAAGGCTTAAGGCTTAAGGCTTAAGGCTTAAAGGCTTGCTTAAGTTTAATGATGATGCTACGGTTAAGGCTTAAAGTTGGCTTAACGCTGACTTAAAGCCTGCCTGCAAGCCGCCTCAAAACCCTTCAAATACAAGTAGGAGTTGTTCATCGGCTGCTATGCTCCCAAGGTGCGCCCGAGAAGCAGAAGTGGATCCAGGCCTTGTTGGCAGTGGGCCCATTGCGCGACATCGACTCTGACGACTGGCCTCCTGCAATCGACCACGAGAGCTTCGGTCACGTTGAACATGGCGGCATTGGCTTTGGCCATTGCGTGTTTCAGGACATCACGGAGTTGAAGGGGCTTGAGGCCGCGTGCTGCAAACATAACAGGTCATGCGACGTTCCTTCAGTCGACATTTTGGTGGTTGGGACCTCTTGCAAGGATCTGAGTAGGCTGAACCATACTGCGGACGGCGCAGGCGCCGGCAGTAGGACAAGCAAGCAGGTCCTCGCGCAGGCTTCAAGCCGGGGCGGCTCAGCGCAGACCTTCGCTGGCCTTCTCGGCTATGTTGAGAGTCATCGCCCGCTCTGCGTGCTCTACGAAAACGTTGATGCCATCAACGACCAAGCTGGTGCATGCGAGGACAATAACCTCAAGATACTGCTGGGCAAGTTCCACGCTTTGGGATACGAGGCGCAGCCAGTCATGACTGACGCGTGCGAGTTTGGGCTGCCTGTTCATCGCCACAGAGTGTACATATTGCTCGTGAACAAACGCAGTCCCAAGCTCGACTTGCTCAGCAGGCCACTTGATATCGTCATGCAAAAGTTTCGCCAGCTTGTCAGCAGTTGCGCTCGCTCACCGCCTTGTCTCTCCAAGGTGTTGCTAGACGACGATCATGAGGCAGTTGAAAAGAGTTATGAAGAGCGGCTGGCGCGCGCGCAGAAAAGCCAGGCCAAGAAGAGCCCTTCTACAAAGACAGTCAACTGGGTCAACCAGCACATGAAACACGCAGACTCCCTGGGAGTACGGTGGGCCTCGGCGCCGGGTGAGGCGCTGCAAGGGAACAAATGGTTCCAGCTGCTCACAGAGCGGGAAGCCGACGCGTTGAAGCTTTCAGAGGTGGAAGCGCCTAGCGCGGGTTTCAGGAACCTTGCTCAGAGCATCGGCCGCAACAACTTTGTCACCAGGCAGGAAGATGGCACGCACCTTGGCCCTACCATGCTACCAGGGCAACTGATGTGGACAAACCTGACACAACCTCAGCCGCGCTTGCTCAGCGGATTCGAGGCCATGATGCTGCAGGGCTTTCCGATCGGCCCGTGCTTGATGAGAATGAATGAGGAAGGCTACCTCGTGACAGCAGAGGCCGCGACAGCCAAGCAAAAGGAGTTTCCCACCGATTCTTTGCTCCAAGACCTCGCGGGAAACGCAATGGCGTTGCCAGTGGTCCTGAGCATGATGCAAGCCGCTTTGTCAGCCTTGTGGCTGCAGCCAGCGCAGCAGGAGTCCAACGCTATGGCTGTTGAAACGGCCTTAGGCGCCATGTTCCTGCTGTCATCAGGGGGCCTCGGGCCGGGAGACTCGCAGGCTGCGGAAGACGACGATGAAGACTTCTGATTCGGATCCATTGTCGCGGCCCGCCCGCGCGTCTTGATCTTCTCGAGC
Source organism: Symbiodinium natans (assembly GCA_905221605.1). Lineage (NCBI taxonomy): Eukaryota > Dinophyceae > Suessiales > Symbiodiniaceae > Symbiodinium > Symbiodinium natans. Next base: position 636,037 of record CAJNDS010000280.1, read on the forward strand.
AAGCGGCCCAAAGAGGACCTAGTTTTGGCTCACTCGAGACTCTTGACTCTCGACGATTCTTGCGAGCGGAAGATCGATGCGAAAGGGGGGGGGGAGAGACCGTATGACGACGTATGACGTATGACATAGCATGGCATAACATAACGTATGACGTAAGCATATGACATACGAGGCATGACGTGTGACGTATGACGCATGACGTATAGACATATACGACGTAATACTTAATACGACGTACGACGCTGGCAGCGGCGGTGCTGCAACAATTATTAGCAACTTGTAAGCAATTTCAGCAGCAATTGTTTTAACAATAAAACAATTGTTCTAACAATTGTTGTAACAATTAAACAATTGTTCTAACAATTGTTGTAACAATTAAACAATTGTTATAACAATTGTTGTAACAATTAAACAATTTTACCAACAATTATTGTGCTTATAAAACAATTACCGTTGTGTATTGGTGCCCACCGGCAGCGCCGGGCTTCTAAGAACACCTAACTATAAACCCTCAAAAACCCTACAAACGCTAGAAACCCTTAAAATCCCCCAAGAACCCTATAAACCCTAGCAACCCTTTCAACCTAATATCCTTATAAACCCCACAATCCCTATAAACCCTATATACCCTTCACACCCACGAAACCCCTAAACCCTAAACCTTAGAAGCCCTTTAGACGCCAACCCTAAACCCTAAACCCTGAACCCTGAACCCTAAACCCTAAACCCTAAACCCTAAACCCTAAACCCTAAACCCTAAACCCTAAACCCTAAACCCTAAACCCTAAACCCGAAACCCGAAACCCGAAACCCTAAACCCTAAAAACCCTAAACCCAAAACCCTAAACCCTAAACCCTAAACCCCAAACCCTAAACCCTAACCCCAAACCCTAACCCCTAAACCCTAAACCCAGCCCAGAGAGGTCGGAAACCCACGCAGCAGCGAGTCGCGGGCTCCGCTGCTTGGAGCCGGAGGCGCACCGTTTCGCGCTCTGGGGCTTAGGGTTTAGGGTTTAGGGTTTAGGGTTTGGGGTTTAGGGTTTAGGGTTTAGGGTTTAGGGTTTAGGGTTTAGGGTTTGGGGTTTGGGGTTTTGGGGTTTGGGGTTTCGGGCTACAGCCCCACACAAAGCACCAAACCCCCAGCGCCCCTACAGCTGCCACTAAAGCCCAAACCGCAAACCCCAAAACCCTAAAAGCCCTAAATGGCCCTAAATCCCTCCCCCCCCCCTCAAAAACAAAAGATCGAAACCCCCAAAGTCCCTGAACTCTAAACCCTCGAACCATCCAAGCCCTAAACCCTAAACCCTAAACCCCTGCAAACCCAGAACCCCCAAAACCCCCAAAACCCCAAAACCCCCCAAACCCAGCCCCAAACCCTCAAACCCTTGAAGCCCCTAAACCCTTGAAGCCCCAAAACCCTTGAAGCCACAAAACCCTTGAAGCCGCAAAACCCTTGAAGCCCCTAAACCCTAAACCCTAAACCCTAAACCCTCAACCCTAAACCCTCAACCCTCAACCCTCAACCCTCCACCCTAAACCCTAAACCCTAAACCCTAAACCCGAAACCGGAAACCCTAAACCCTAAACCCTAAACCCTAAACCCTAAACCCTCAAATCTGAGCCCTGGGCTGCAGACCTGGCCCGAGCTCGGGCCCCTCCGTGCCGCCCTGCTTTGCCGGCGCACTGCTGGTGGTGCAGAGGCTAGGGTTCAGAGAGTTTAGGGCTTAGGGTTTAGGGTTTAGGGTTTGGGGTTTAGGGTTTAGGGTTTAGGGTGTTGGGTTCAGGGCTTAGGGATTCGGGTAAAGAATGTAAAGTTTAGGGTTTGGGTCTGAGAGACTTTGGCGGGTTTAGGGGATGTAGGGGGATGTAGGGAATTTAGGGTTTTTAGGGTAAGGGATTTCCAGGGAGTTTAGGGTATTCTTGGGATTTTTATTTCCCCTGGGGGGGTTGTAGGGTTTCATAGAGTTTGGAGGCTTTCTAGGGTTCTAGCTCAGGTTTTTATCTCGCGGACTCGTGGGCGCCGGACGCCGGGTGTTTGAAATGTAGTAGGATTTGGGCGTAGGTAGGGTTTCTGGTTCTGAGGACTGTTCAGTCAGGAGGAGTGGAAAGCTGGCAAATCACCCACAGAGACGTGCCCTGCGGATAAGCATTTCAGCGCCTGAAGCTTGAGGAAACTGCCCGCCCAAACCCTAACCCCTAAAACCCTAGACCCTAGGGTTTAGGGTTTGGGGTTTAGCGTTTAGGGCCGTTTAGGGTTCAGGGTTCAGGGTTTAGGGCTTAAACTCTAAACAGGCAACGGATTTGGGGCTGAAGGAGTTGCCTCTACGGAATCCTGTTTCATCGGGAGCATGCGATGTGTGCACAACACGCCAAATGGTGCTAAAGCCCCAAGTTGATAACAGGGTTTAGGGTTTAGGGTTTAGGGTTTAGGGTATAGGGTTTAGGGTTTAGGGTTTAGGGTTTAGGGTTTAGAGAACCTCTCAAACCCCTCATCCCATGCAGCCCCGAAGCCCCAAAACCTGCAGCCCTAAAGCCCCAAAACCCCTAAAGCCCCTACAACCCCTAAAGCCCCTAAAATAAGCCATAAACCCCTAAACCCCAAACCCGAAGCTTCTAAGCCCTAAACCCCCAAACCCTAATGCCCTACAGCCCTTAAAATAAACGGTTGGAACCAGGGGCCCTTCGTGTGGTACCTTACCGCCCTTGTTTAACGGATTTACTGGGATCCGAAGTATGGACCCTTATTATGTACAGCTCCCCTACCAAAAACCCTCAAACCCGATGGCCCTAAAACCCCACAACGCCCTCAAACCCCATAACCCTAAACCCTAGCCCTAAACCCTAAACCCTAAACCCTAAACCCTAAACCCTAAACCCTGAACCCTGAACCCTAAACCCTAAACCCTAAACCCTAAACCCTAAGACCCCACAACCCCTAAAGCCCTGAAACCCGATAAGCTCCAGACAAGGCCGATGCTCGGCTGGCTCTCTCCCTGGACCCCGGCTGTCTCCCCGCCCAGGCCCCATCGGGTTTAGGGTTTAGGGTTTGGGGTTTGGGGTTTAGGGTTTAGGGTTTAGGGTTTAGGGCTCAGGGTTTCGGGTTTAGGTCGTGGTGCAACGAGCAGGCTGCAGAGGGTTTGGGGGTTCAGGGTGAGACCTATCAGGAGCTGGCCTGAAACCCTAAAAGTCCTGAGATTCTAAACCCTAAGCACTGTGAGGTAGGGTTTAAGGTTTAGGGTGCATGTCCTGAGATTCTAAACCCTAACTCTCGGTTGGGGTTTAAGGTTTAGGGTGTAAGTCCTGAGATTCTAAACCCTAAGCCCTTTGGGTTAGGGTTGAGGGTGTAGGGTTTAGGGTTTAGGGTTTAGGGTTTAGGGTTTAGGGTTTAGGGGTCTAGGGTGTGCAGGATTTATGGAACCCTACTCGCTGCGACTCGTGAGTCTCATGAGGGTGTAGGGTTTAGGGTTTAGGGTTTAGGGTTTAGGGTTTAGGGTTTAGGGTTAGGGATTAAGCCTTTTTTCGCTGTTCCGGCGGTTGCTACTGTTACTGTCAGCTGAGACTTCGAACAAGAACCTCAAGTCAGGCAGTGGTCTGGGGCATCCGCTCGAGCTTGGGGGTGTTTAGGGTTCAGGATGTAGAGATTGTTTTGGGTTTTGGGTTTCAGGGTTCAAGATACGGGCTCTTTGGGTTTAGGGGATCATGGGCTGGGGGCTTGGGGTTCAGAATTTGAGGTTTCCCTAATCCCTAAACCCTAAACCCTAAACCCTAAACCCTAAACCCTAAACCCTAAACCCTAAACCCCAAACCCTAAACCCTAAACCCTAAACCCTAAACCCTCAACCCTCAACCCTCAACCCTAAACCGTTTCAGTGGTGTCTTGGCGGCAACGAGCACTTGAACTGTCACGATTCAGTTCAGGAAGCCTCGAGCCCTTAAACCACCCTGTCGGTTTAGGGTTTAGGGTTTAGGGCTTAGGGTTTAGGGTTTAGGGTTTAGGGTTTAGGGTTTAGGGTTTAGGGTTTAGGGTTTAAGGTTTTGTTGACAGGGTCTTGGTTGTTCTGACCCCTTTTTGTAGCCTAGCGTTTCGGAGTGGCACAGGGTACTCTAGTAAGCCTAGAGCCGAAGTGCTTTGCTGAAAGCCACGTCTGCCTTGAAATTATAGGGTTCTTAAGGGAGGGGGGGTTCCAGGGAAAATGCAACCCAAGGTTCCCTAGTACTCCCACTACTCCCTAAGGCTCCCTAAGCTTCCTTAAGGTGCCCCAGGTACCTACCCCCGGTCCACCTAGGACGCGGGTTGAAACTCGAAAATCCATGCTCATCCTCCGCCAAGCCTTGTACTGCAACATTCAACCCTAAGCCCCCTAACCACTACACTCTGAACCCTCCAGAATTCTGAACCTGGAGCCATGCGCCTGACAGGAGCTTCTTCGAACGCTGCGCAGCGGATGAAGCGAAACGTTTCCGAATTCTGCTCTTGTTAGGGTTCGGGGTTTAGTTTTCTGAGTAGGAAACTAGGAAATCAGGTCCCACTTCTATTCCCTTGGTCCCTTGACGCGCTGGTTTTTTCAGGATATGTAAGGTTGCATCATTGGGCCATAGGGCTGCCTACAGGGCCCCTACACAAGCCTCAAACCCTCCCTAAACCCCAACAGATCCTCGAATCCTCCGCCCGGCAACCCTAGTCATCTGCACTTCCGAGTAATTTCAGCTGCAAGATGGGCGGTGAGGGTTGAGGGATGAGGGTTGAGGTTTAAGGGTTTACAGGATTTACGGTTTAAAGGCTTCAGGGTTTGGGGGAACCCAGTTCTGCTGCTGTAGGGGCTTTGTAGTCCAGGGTTTGGGGCTTCACTCAGCGTCTCATAGAAGGGTCGGCCTGCCAAGTCTAGAAACTGAGCCCTAAACCCTGAGACACGTGCTTGGCACGGTTCAGGGGAAGCCTCAGCCCTAAACCTCAAAGCATCAAGTTCCTAAATCCTGAACCCAAAACTCATGAACTCCTAAACCCTGAATCCCAGACCTTCGAACACCCTAAACCCTAAACCCTAAACCATACCCCCTCCTCATACAGTCTGCCCGCCCTTGGCTCGGCGCAGCGTTGGCATCCTAAACCCTAAACTTCCCCAAGCCCTAAACCCTAAACCCTAAACCCTAAACCCCAAACCCTAAACCCCAAACCCTAAACCCCAAACCCCAAACCCTAAACCCTAAACCCTAAACAATGTACCGAAGTGCAAGGCCTCAAAACCCTAAACCCCTAAACTCCTAAACTTCTAAGAGCTCCTGTTTAAGCCCAAGCCCCTGATTCTATCACCTCAACATTAAGAGCCAGCCCTAAACCCTAAACCCTAAACCCTAAACCCTAAACCCTAAACCCTAAACCCTAAACCCTAAACCCTAAACCCTAAACCCTAAACCCTAAACCCTAAACCCTAAACCCAAAACCCAACTACAGTCAAAGCCTGAAAGCTTAGAGTCCAAAACTTCCCAAGGTACCCCCGGACGAGACGTCTTCAAAGCACAAAGGTTCAGGTTTTAGGGTTTAGGGTTCAGGGTTCAGGGTTTAGGGTTTAGGGTTTAGGGTTTAGGGCGTTGCAGAGCATCAGGACAGGCCCAAGTAGCCCTACAAGCAACGTAGTCCCTGCCCACGCCGGGCGCCGATGCCTGCACCAGCGGATGCGCCGGAGCGCCCCCACCCTTGCGCAGGCGTTTAGGGTTTAGGGTTTAGGGTTTAGGGTTTAGGGTTTAGGGTTTAGGGTTTAGGGTTTAGGGTTTCTGGTTTCTGGTTTTGGGTTTTGGGTTTTGGGTTTAGGTTTAACTGCAGGCCCTACACCCGAAGGCTTTCAAGCCCCGAAGCCCTCAGTCCTAAGCCTCGAAGCCCCTAAAGTCCAAAATGCAGCCCCAAACCCTCAAACCCTTGAAGCCTCTAAACCCTAAAGCCCTAAACCCCTCAACCCCTCAAGCCCTCAACCCCTAAACCCCTAAACCCCCCAAACCCCTAAACCCCTAGACCCCTAAACCCCTGAACCCCTAAGCCCCTCAGCTATGTCTTGAGGGCGGGTCGTGGAACTGCCGAGTGTGCTGAGGCATTCGGAATGAAGCAGGTGAGAATACTGCCTAAACCGGGTCCCTCACCTCGGGACCACATGAGTCCCCAAAATGGGGGGCCACACGGTATCAGTAGATGCGCCCCTGAGCGATGATATGCCAGTTTCAAGACCCCAAACATCTAAGCCCGCAACCTTCAACCCTGAACTTAAGCGGGACCCGAACGCCTCCATGCCCTAAACCCCAACCAAACGCCGTGTAAGCCCGAACCCTCCACCCTTCACCCTAGCCTCTATCCCCAAACTCCAAACCCCAAACCCCAACACCCCCAACCCCAATCCCCCAAACCCCCCAAACCCCCCAAACCCCCGAACCCCCGAACCCCCAAACCCCCAAACCCCCCGAACCCCCAAACCCCCAAACGCCCAAACCCCAAACCCTAAACCCTACACCCTAATTCTCCCGCAAGACGGCAATTTGCTGCTGTGGGGTTCACTAGGACCCAGGGAAGGCTAAGCCCTCTGGAACTGAAAGGGCACCTTTTTGATTCCCGGTCTAGTTTAGTTCAGAAGCTTAGAGTGTGAGTATTGGGTAGGTACCTAAACCCTAAACCTTAAACCCTAAACCCTAAGCCCTAAACCCTAAGCCCTAAACCCTAAACCCTAAACCCTAAACCCTAAACCCTAAACCCAGAACAATCAGCTGAACTTATCTGCGCTTCGATTGCCCCCAGGCTGCAGCATGGAGTCGCACGAGGCCAGTTGGGGTCTTCGTTCGGGTTTAGGGTTTAGGGTTTAGGGTTTAGGGTTTAGGGTTTAGGGTTTAGGGTTTAGGGGTTAGGGTTTAGGGTTTAGGGTTTAGGGTTTAGGGTTCAGGGTTTAGGGTTTAGGGTTTGGCGTTTGGGGTTTGGGGTTTGGGGTGCAGGGTGTAGGGTGTAGGGTTTAGGGGGGGGTTTAGGGGTTTAGGGGTTTAGGGGGTTTAGGGGTTTAGGGGTTTTAGGGGTTTAGGGGTTTAGGGGTTTAGGGTTAAGGACGGTAGAGATTTAGGGAGCAGTTTAGGGGTACAGGGGTTTAGAGATCACGGCTCAGGGCGCCAAAAGCTCAATCCACCTCAGTTCACCCAAGAAGGTTTGTGCTCTCAACCTAGATCCGAGACCCTAAACCCTAAACCCTAAAACCCTAAACCCTAAACCCTAAACCCTAAACCCTAAACCCTAAACCCTAAACCCTAAACCCTAAACCCTAAACCCTAAACCCTAAACCCTAAACCCTAAATGTGCACTAAACCTTAAACCCTAAACCCTAGACCTTAAACCCGAAACCCGAACCCTGGCAACCAAATGCCCGGCTTCAATGGCTTCTCAATGGGTGGAAGATAGTCGGCAACGCGGCGACTGTGCGGCTTATAGTTTAGGGCGTTTCGGGTATTTGAATACACGATTTAGGGTTAAGGCTTGTAGGGTATGTGGGTTTAGGGCCAAGGTCTAAGGTTGAGGTCAAAGCCCTAAACCCTAGACCCTAACCCAAAACCCAAAACCCTAAACCATAACACCGTCATGAAGCCGGGGTATTCCTTAAGCGTGGTAGTTGGGGGAACCTGCCCACAAGGCACGAGACTTACGAAGGGCCCGGCGCATACCTGCGCGACGCTGTTACGAAGGCTTGGGGTTTAGGGTTTAGGGTTTAGGGTTTAGGGTTTAGGGTTTAGGGTTTAGGGTTTAGGGTTTAGGGTTTAGGGTTTAGGGTTTGGGGTTTCGGGGAGTGAAGGTTGCGTGATACAGTCTGTTGCAACCGTATCTTTGGACTTCTGCCTCCTGGTGCCTTATGGGCTGTCGGCCCCCTAACCCTCAGCCCCAAAACCCCGAAACCCCACGCAGACGCCACGAGCCACGAGCCCAATCTCACTGAACGTTCCAAGCCCCAAGCGTTCAAAACCGCACGGCCTCGACTCATCCGATTACCAAGGGCTTGGGGTTTTGGGGGCGTTTCGAGTAGAGGTTCCCCCCGGAACCCAGGAGACAAGGATGGCGCCCTCTTGTGGTTAGCAATGGAAAAGGGAATGAGGGGTACCAAAGGATATCTTAACCTACTAACAATTTCTTCGGCCATGTAATCTCACTTCCACCCAACATGTAAAGCACAGTTTCAGGTGGAGGGTTTGAGGGCTCAGTCTTAATTAATGGGTTCAGAAGCCCTTAGGGCTTAAACAAGTGACTGGCGATTTGGGGTTGGGTTACCTAGGGTGGTTCCGAAAAGCCTCCGCATGTTTTTTTTGGCTTGCTGCTTCGGGATCATGTTCAGTCTCCTTGCTTCTTATGTCAGAAACACAGTTCATGAACTGCTTTTGAAAGGTATAACAGCAACTCGGTCGTCTCCCGCGAAGCTCTAGCCCTGGAGGCGTGTCGCCCCGGGAGAGATGGCAGGGTCGACGCCCGGGCGGTGGCGGCCGCGGCGGAGAAGTATCTCGCGGCCTCTTGACGGAAAGTTTGTTGCTTGCTAAGGCAAGTCAAACCGGTGTGAGGTATATATAAGCATAATATGACTATGAGCCTTCATCTAAATAAGTAAGTAATCAGTCAAGGCGTAGATTAAGAATTAGAAGATGAGTATGTCAATATCTAATTAGCCTCAAAGTAAACACATCCGTATATTCCCATGTGAATACTTCAACGAGTAAATAGGTAAGCAAGTAGTTCATTAACTAGTAAACAAGCAAAAAGTAAGTGTGTAAATACCTACATGAACTTGAAGAAACCAACACACCAACACACTAACACACACACACACAAACACACCCACTTGCAATGAGACTTACACTTGCACTTGCACTTACACTTACACTGACACTGACACTTACACTTCATCTTCATATATATATGTATATATATACATATATATATATATATATTTGTATGTTTATACTTATATCGAAACTTAAACAGCTTTTTGGGGGGCCAGCTCAGGCTTGATAGCGGCGGTTCAGCGTCCAACCAAGGTGAAAGTTTAGGGTTTAGGGTTCAGGGTTTGAAAGTGCTGTGGCCAAGGACTTAAGCAGCTTTTGTGTTGTGTAGGGTTTAGGCTTAGCTTAAATCCTACACCCTGAACCCCTGGATTTCGGACGAAGCTCTGGATGAGGCCGGGGACGCGGTGGGCGTCGGATACCGGGTGCGGCACCCCAGAAGGGAGGTTCAGGGTGTACGTAGAGCATCGACACCGAAACCCTACGCTCCCCGAGCTTAGGGTTTAGGGTTTGGGGTTTAGGGTTTAGGGTTTAGGGTTTGGGGTTTAGGGTTTAGGGTTTAGGGGTTTCATGCTGTAGGGCTTAGGGTCCGAAGCCCCAAACCGTAAACTTGGCCTTTAGCAGCCACAAGCCCCTAGCCCTGTCCAGACCTGGGAACCCAGACGCAAATGCCTAACCCTGATTAGGGTTTAAGGTTCAGGGTTTAGGGATTCGGGTTTAGGGTTCAGGGTTCAGGGTGTAGGAGGGCATGAGTATGGACTTCGAGAAACAGCAGCCGCACGAGAGCCCCTTCCTCATCATGCGAAGTCTATCTTATTCTACTCCCTTTGAAGCCAGATTGCTGTAGCAAGCGGGAGAGGGGTTTCGGGTTTAGGGTTTAGGGTTTAGGGTTTAGGGTTTAGGGGTCTTTCGGGCCATTCGAGATGTTCTGCAGCGGTGGCTTCCCTGCATCGTCGTCCCCAACATCATCCTCACTGAGCCGCTAAGCCACACAGCCTTGCACCCTAAACCCTGACCCCTGAGCCCGGAACCCTAAACCCTAAACCCGAAACCCTAAACCCTAAACCCTAAACCTTAAACCCCAAACCCCAAACCCTAAACCCTAAACCCTAAACCCTAAACCCTAAAGTCCTCAACTTCCTGAGCGTCCTCCAGGTCTTCATCCTCAATCGCTTGGCGCACGCTGGCGGTCTCCGGGGCGGCTGCCTGACCGCAAAGTTCAGGGTTTAGGGTTTAGGGTTTAGGGTTTGGGGTTTAGGGTTTTTTGGGTTCAGGGTTTAGGGTTTAGGGTTTAGGGTTTAGGGGGTTACGAATCGGGCTGGGTCCTTAAGCAGCCTTCGTGCAGAGAGAGGAGTCCAAGCATGACTTCTCTTCAGTTTACATGGAGCACGGGTCCGTCATGAACCGTCATATACCCGTCCCTTTGCAGCATTGGGCCTTTAAGAGGCTGCGTAGCATATCATCTTTCTTTGATACCTAGGGCAACAGAGGTATTCAGACCCTCAAAGACCCAAATTCGCAAACTCCCAAACGCTCAAACCTCAAAAGCCTAAGCCCTAATTCACAGCCCAGACTTCTGGCGGCGTGCCGGTGTCTCCCTTGCGCCGGCGGTTGCCGAGCGCCTCGGTTAGGCTAGGGTATGGGGCCAGTGCCACGCCAGCCCTGAGATATAAGGCCTACAAGCCATATGCTCTAAGCCAAAAGATATAAGCCCTAAGATAGAAGCCTGAAGAAACAAGCTTTAAGCTAGAAGCCTTAAGCAAAACGTGGTTGAGGGTTTAGGCTTTAGGGTTTAGGGTTGAGGGAGTTTGCGGTTTTGATTGTTCTGACCCGAAACTGCCCGAAACCCTGAACTCCAAGCCCACCCTTAAACCGAAGTCGTCAAAAGATGCTCCGGCACCGGGGCTTTGGGGTTGTAGGAGCTACTCCGATACACCCCTACAAGGCCTATAGGCCCTACCAGCAAGCCCCTTTCAATAAACCCTGTAAGACCTACAAGTCCTCGAAAGCCTGAACCTAACCTATAAACCCTGTCTGTGGGCCCAACCTACACAAACCCTGTACAACCCCAGGATAACCCCACAAACCCTATAATAACCCTACAAAACCCTATATTAACCCGTTTGCCCTGCAAACCCTAAAAACCCTGTAACCCTGTAAGCCCTACAAGCCCTAAAACCCCCATAAACCCCGAAACCCTAAATGCTCATGCTCAACCCTAAACCCAAGACCCTAGACCCTAGACCCTAGACCCTAGACCCTAGACCCTAAACCCTAAACCCTAAACCCTAAACCCTAAACCCTAACGCCCTTAGGATGCCCGGGGATCTCCTGGGCCTCGCGGCCAACGCCTTCACCGTGGCCGGCGAGACGCCCCGGCCGCTGGCGGAGGCCTTGGGGCCTTAGTCGCGATGTGGGGTTTAGGGTTTAGGGTTTAGGGTTTAGGGTTTAGGGTTTAGGGTTTAGGGTTTAGGACTTAGTGGTGGTTTAGGGCTTAGGGCTTAGGTTTTCTGGCTTAGGGCTTAGGCCTTAGGGCTTAGGGCTTAGCTTAGGCCTTAGGGCCTTAGTTAGGGCTTAGGCCTTAGGCCTTAGGCCTTAGGCCTTAGGCCTTAGGCCTGAGGCCTTAGCCTTAGGCCTTAGGCCTTAGGCCTTAGGCCTTAGGCCTTAGGCCTTAGGCCTGGGCCTTGGGCCTTGGGCCTTGGGCCTTGGGCCTTAGGCCTTAGGCCTTAGGCCTTAGGCCTTAGGCCTTACACCTTAGGCCTTAGGCCTTAAACCTTAGGCCTTAGGCCTTAGGCCTTAGGCCTTAGGCCTTAGGCCTTAGGCCTTAGGCCTTAGGCCTTAGGCCTTAGGCCTTAGGCCTTAGGCCTTCGGCTTAGGGCTTAGGGCTGCGGGCTTTGGGCTTAGGGCTTAGGGCTTAGGGCTTAGGGCTTAGGGCTTAGGGCTTAGGGCTTAGGGCTTATGGCTTAAAGAGTTTTTGGGTTTCTTCAGGGCTTTCGGGCTCTAGGGGGCTCTAGTGCGCTCGGGGCCTTAGGGTTCTGGTCTGGATTTTATGGGTTCGCGTTGAGGGTTTAGGGTCTAGGGTTTCGGGTTTAGGGTTTAGGGTTGAGGGGATTCAAAGTTTGGGCTGTAGGGAGTCGTTCAAGACTTTCCGGCCAGGGCTGGAAAGTCAGGGTGATCAGAATTTGGGGCACAAGTTGATACTTTCCTGCCTTGACCCCCAACCCCAAAAACCGGACCCTAAACGGTTTGGGGCTTTCGGATTTCAGGATTAGGGGAGGCAGCGTCCCCGAAAGCATGCGCCCCCCCCCCCCCTAAACGCCCAACGTTGAATTCTCAGCCCTAAGCCCTATAGCCGAAACCCGAAACCCTAAACCCTAAACCCCAAACCCCTAGACCCTGAACCCTGCACCGACAGAAGCCCTTTTGGTCTCCGTCAGGGTGCAGGGCTTGCGGCATCCCCAAAAAAACCAAACCCAAAACCCTGTGTGGGGTTTAGGGTGTCGGGTTTGGGCTTTAAAGCTGCGCTTGAGCAAGCCTCGAGCTCGAAAACCAGGGCTGTCTACCACATATTTGCGGTTGAGCATCGATGTAGCCTGAGGCCACCCCCCAAGGCCCGCACCTCAAACCCACAGCCCCCCACCCGCCTCCTCCCCTTCCCCCGCCAACCCGAAGCCCGAATCCCGAAACCCGAAACTCGAACCCCGAAACCCTAAACCCTAAACCCTAAGCCCCTTGAGGCAATCTCGCGGCGGGTTTTGGCCGAAGCCGACCTGGCAGATGTGCCGGTGGGGCAGCATGGTTGGGGGCGGGGTGTCGGGTGTAGGGGCATCAGTAAACCCTATAAACCCTAAACCCTAAACCCAAAACCCTAAACCCTAAATCAGCCAAAGCACAAGTCGTGCAATGGGACACCCGGCTGGGTAAAATCGCGGGTTTCCCGGCGCCTCCTTGGCTACCGTAGAAGAGCAGCCGGACTTTCGAAATTTGCATGTAAAACCAACAAAGCGCCAGGGTCATCGGACTCTCTCTGTTGCCGTGTAACCATCATCCTAAACCCTAAACCCTGCAGTAAACTCGCGGGCAGAGGAGGGGAGGTGGGGCAATCGAAAATGCATTGAAAAAGAGCGGAAACCCTGCAGAGATCAAGAAGATAACATAGGCTTAGGGTTCAGGGGCTTCGATTCACATAGCCCTTGTTTTTTCCAGAATAACGCAAGATGTTTGTACATTGAACAGGATGCATCCTGTCCTCAGTAGGTGAAGTTTGGGTAGCTACGTAGGTGCGCTGAAAGAAACGAGTCCTGAGCCTCAATAAGCTCCAAATCATGGTGCCTGAGCCATGAGCGTTTTGGCCCGGAAGCATTGGGTGCTTCAATGCCGAGACTCAGGGTTGAGATTGAGGGAGGTTTTGGGTTTACGGTTTTGGGCTGACGGGTCCTAAAGACAAAGTCGCACGCTCGGAAGGTTGTCGTGGGCATGCCTACAATGAGAGTTCTGGCCTACCCCAAGTCGAAATGCTGACCCCGAAATCCGAAAGTACCTATATCTAATACCTCTACCTATACTTATCTTCACACAGTGCCTATACCGCCTCTATTCCTAGATAATGTGCATTATATTCTCTACCTACCTACATACATATCCTCCTGTCAGGTCAACAGCCTGGCTCTTCTCTTCCACTCCTCGCACGCCCCGCAGCCCAGTGGGGGGGAGGGGGGCCGACGGAGGAAAGCACCAGCCTGGATTGAGATTGCTGTGAAGACAGGCCTTCGGTTGCTTAAACGGTTTGCACCGTTGAAATCGACGAGCTTTAGCCCAACACAGCCTGTTGAAGGGTTTAGGGTTTAGGGTTTAGGGTTTAGGGTTTAGGGTTTAGGGTTTAGGGTTTAGGGTTTAGGGTTTAGGGTTTAGGGTTTAGGGTTTAGGGTTTAGGGTTTAGGGTTTAGGGTTTAGGGTTTAGGGTTTAGGGTTTAGGGTTTGGCGTTTGGGGTTTGGGGTTGGGGGGGTTTAGGGTTTAGGGTTTAGGGTTTAGGGTTTAGGGTTTAGGGTTTAGGGTTTAGGGTTTAGGGTTTAGGGTTTAGGGTTTAGGGTTTAGGGTTTAGGGTTTAGGGTTTAGGATTTAGGGTTTAGGGTTTAGGGTTTAGGGTTTAGGGTTTAGGGTTTAGGGTGGAGCCGGAGGCCGAGCTGAACTCCAGGGCCTCCTGGGCCATGGAAGAGCACCTGCCGCGAAGGTGCGGTTCTGCAGCCTCAACCCTAAACCCTAAACCCTAAACCCTAAGCCCTAAACCTTAATCCCAAACCCTAAACCCTGATCCAAACCCTAAACCCCAAACAAACCCCAAAGCCTGAACGGAAGACCGGCGGCAGTAGATCCAGGGTGTGACATGCCCAACAGGCTAGCCGTAGATCCTGGAGTCCTGGACCGGATTTTCGGTTTAGGGTTGAGGGCCAGTTTAGGGATTAGGGTTTAGGTTTTAGGGCCAGTTTAGGGTTTAGGGTTTAGGGTATAGGGTCGTCTCCCTCCCCTCCCTCTCCTCTCCCTCCCCTCCTTCCCCTCCCTCCCCTTCCCCTCCCTCCCTTCTTGTCCGCACTTCTTTGGCTTTCACAGTCATGTTCGTGGGGAGCTGGATCCAGGGCAAGATTCATACAAAGTAGTTGGTGCCTAAGGCTTCTGATTGAGGCTGTAGATGCAGACACCACCTGCCCAGGTGCTTGCACACCTTAAGAACGCAAGCCTGGGGGTGGCTAAGGTTTGGGGTTTGGGGTTTGGGTTTGGGGTTTGGAGTTTGGGGTTTAGGGTTTGGGGTTTGTGGTTTAGGGTGGTTTCGGGTCTGGGGTTTAAGGTTTAGGGTGTAGGGTTTAGGGTTTAGGTTCATGTGCTTCCAGGGGTCTTGGGGTGTGGCGGGCGTGTCGCTTGCCTAGATTTTGCTATGGGGAGCAAGGGGGAGTCAAGCTTCGGCAGGGTGTCACGCGCGCAAACGAACCCCGGTTCCCCTCTTGATTGAGTGTCGGCTGCCGTACTCACCTCAGTAGGTTAAAGCACTGGCAACCTAGAGACCCTACTAAGCCCTAAGCCTAAACCCAAAACCCTGCACCCTACCTCCCACACCGCTAACCCCCAATGCTTCGCGTCTGTAACCCTGATTCCAAACCCTCGCTACAGGGCTCTGAAGGGATTGGGGGGGCGGGGGGGGGGTGCAGGGTACCTGTTCAGCCATTAAGGCACCTCAGTGGCCTCATAGCAGTGCTAGGTAGAATCTTGGGCCCCCCTCCCCCGCCCACTGCAACTCTAAAGCCTAGTAACTAGGGTTTCGGGTTTAGGGTTTGGGGTTTGGGGTTTAGGGTTGAGGGTTTGGGGTTTGGGGCTTGGGGTTTAGGATTTAGGGGTTGCCCGGAAAGGCTGGCAGAGATGAACGATCAGGATGCCGCGCTGTTTCTTTCCTCTCTAGGCCTGCTTGGGGCGGTGATTCGCAGTAACCCTGGTTTGGGTTTCGGAGTTTATAGGGGTTTAGGACTTTGGGGTTTGGGGTTGAGGGTTTAGGGGTTTGGGGGTGGGGGGTTTGGGGGTGGGTGAAGCATGTCTGAACCCAGGGGGTACTGCCACATTGGGCTCGGGTCCAGAACTTCGGGCTGTAGGCTTCAGGTTTTCCAGGGGTCTCAGGGACGAGGGCGTAACGTTAATCCCCGCCCTAGACCGTAAACCGTAAACCCTAAACCCTTAACCCCAGACCGCCCTTGACCCTGAACCCTGAACCCTAAACCCTAAACCCTAAAGCCCTTACACTCGGCAAGACGGGGATGTTCTTGCTTCGAAGGTACTTCCAAGAGCTCGGGGAAGCGACCGCAGCAGCTGAAGGTGCACATGCTATTGATTGCTTAAGAAACCCACCACAAAAAGCTAAACCCTAAACCCTAAACCCTAAACACTAAACCCTCAACCCTAAACCCTAAACCTCTCTACCGTATATACCTAAATGTTAAACACGAATTTGACGTTTCGACCCCCATTGTTCAGCACGAATTTGGCGTTTTGACCCGTCTGACCCGTTTGGCCGCCCCATTGTTCAGCACGAATTTGGCGTTTTGACCCGTCTGGCCCATTTGGCCCCCCCATTGTTCAGCACGAACGTGTTGACTCGTCTGACCCGTTTGCCCCACCCCATTGTACAGCACGAATTTGGCGTTTTGACCCGTCTGATCCATTTGGCCCCCACTTGTTCAGCACGAATTTGGCGTGTTGACCCGTCTGACCCGTTTGGCCCCCCCATGGCTCAACCCGTTTGGCCCCCCATTGTTCAGCACGAATTTGGCGTTTGGGGTTTGACCCATTTGGCCCCCCATTGTTCAGCACGAATTTGGCGTTTTGACCCATCTGGCCCATTTGGCCCCCCCATTGTTCAGCACGAATTTGGCGTGTTGACTCGTCTGACCCGTTTTGACCCGTCTGATCCGTTTGGCCCCCCCATTGTTCAGCACGAATTTGGCGTTTTGACCCGTCTGACCCGTGTGATGTTTGGCCTCTTGGTGCGTCTGAACAGAAATTTACAAAAACTTTGTATTTTCTTAATGTTATGGGATTCTTTGGGCGGGTGGGTTTTTATCCGTTGCCTACACACACTGCTGGCCTAGTAAATGCTCGAACTTGAGATGCTGAACCCTAAGCCCTAAACCCTAAACCCTAAATCCTAAACCCTAAACCCTAAGCCCAAAACCCTAAACCCTAAACCCTAAACCCCAGACCCTAAACCCCAGACCCTAAACCCCAGACCCTAAACCCTAAACCCCAAACCCGAAACCCTAAACTCTAAACCCTAAACCCTAAACCCTAAACTCTAAACTCTAAACCCTAAACCCTAAACCCTAAACCTAAAACCCAACCCTTGTCAGCCATATTTCAGCCTTTTGGGGGGCTCTTTTGCAAGTCGGTAGCCTGGGGCTTGGAGTTTAGAGGTTCAGGGTTTTGGGGTTTAGAGTGCTTCCATCTCGTCTCAAGGGACTCTGCCTTGGAGGACCCCTAAGTTGGGTTTCCCAAACTCTAAGCATCCGTGAGCTCTAGACTTCAGCAACTTTGGAAACAACGGCGAGGCTTGAAAGCCCTGAATGCAGCCCTAGACCCCAACCCCTACATCGCACAGTTCTCTTTCCATCACCTTAGAAACCGAGGGCCCCTTATACTAAGTCCTTTGTAGGGGTTATACTATACCCGATTAGGGACTGTTGGTATAAGGGGGAACATCCCGAATTATGGTCAGAAAAACCCACCTTATGTGTTCGTTTGCGGTGTGGTGCGTTGCTTGCGTGTGTTTAGGGGCTAGGGGCGCCAGGTTCCGAAGCTTTCCCTACGACTTTGGAAAACACGATCCAGGTAATGTATTCTAAGACGGGAGTATCAAAAGCCTGGAGTCACCGACGTGATCCCCTTGCATTCCTTGGAAAAACACATTGGGGTGGGGGGGGTGGGGGGGTGGGGTGGGTGGGGCGGTCTTCGACAATTATGGGGGTCCCTGCTTGGGGGTCGCATACTTCTCAGGAGGTTGTCAACCCTAAAACCCTAAAACCCTTGTATAAGGGAGGCATCCTTTGTGAATAGTATGCAGATAATTCTGTACAGATTTATCCGAGCCTTCTACTTGCACAGGCCCCTATATTGCATGCCCAATGAGGCCTATAGGTGTCGTTTACACGCTGCCCAGCATGAAATCGGAGAGGCCTTGGGCCTCGTCTAAGGGTTTCTACTTTTCAATGGTGCCGGACTTGTCGGGACCTCAATTCCTGCGGGCAGGGTCGAGTATAAACATCATGTTACGCGTCCAGTGCGCATCCAGGCCAAAGGCATTTACCCCCTTCGGACACCCCGCCATGCATTTTCCGGCCGCCGCAAACTGCACAGGGCTCTTTCCCGGTGTCACGCAGCGTGACAGGTAAGGTAGCTGTCCTTCGGGAAGCCCACCATGCATTTTCGAATGTCGAGTCTTAACATGATGTTTACTCTGGGCCCTCAAATCCTAAGCCCCTGATCCCAAATCCGAACAGCCCCCACATCATCCTAAACTGGCCATAAAAGGCTCTGGGACAAAGTCTCTCAGCTGCCCCAGCTCTAACTGGACCGGCTTTGGCGCAGCTTGCGCAGGTGGAGGGCAGACATGCGGGGTGTAAGCATTAGGGTTTAGGGTTTATAGGGTTTATTTAGAGTACAAAGCTCTTCGCGCAAAACAACGAGCCTTGAGATTGGGACGCAACACCCCCAAGAGCAGTCACTGTCAAATCGGCAAAATTGGGCTCGATAGCTGCCATTCTGACTTAAGGCACCAAAGTCTTAAGCCTAATTAAACCTTCACCCTGTCGGGGTTTGCAGAATTTGTGCAGGGGTTGGGCCCGGGGTTTTGGCAGGTTTTTGGCTGGCATGTGTTGTTACCCACTTAAGTTCTTGGCGAAGCACCACCGAATGAACTTCGAATTCCGCAGAGCCAAATACTTTTTGTTTTTGGGGTGTCCTGACCCAAGCACCACTTTGGCCTCTTCTAGACCCTTAATCCCGCAACCCTAGGCCTGCTAGATGCCCATAATTAGTCCAGCGCCATGCGAAACGAGGGCGGGTGTTTCGGATCTTTTGGGGCACAATATTGGGGTCCTTATATATAAGGGGATCCTACTATTTGGGGGTCTATTTTCGGGGTCCCTTATTTTGGGAAACTCCCAGAATATGGCCCCGATAAGTGGCCCCTGGCATGCCACTTTATCTCGCCGAAAGAGGTGTGGAACCCTAAACCCTAAACCCTAAACCCTAAACCCTAAACCCTAAACCCTAAACCCTATATAAACCCTAAACCCTAAACCCTAAACCGTAGAGCTTGGCCGGTCCCCCCGCCGCCTTTGAAAGCCGGCCTCATCTATCGTAATGTGCATATCCCCTCCGCAGACTGCTTGCATAAGTCCTCGAAACCCGACATAAACCCGATTATCCCTAAACCCTAAACCCTAAACCCTAAACCCCTAAAACCCAGAAACCCTAAACGCACCCGAAAGCCAAAACTCCCAGAGTCGCCAGGCCTTTGCACGACTGCGGAGTCGCGATGATGGCGTGATGCGGGCCCTCAGCGAGCTTGCCAAGGGCCCAGGGCCATGGGGATTTAGGGTTTAGGGTTTAGGGTTTAGGGCTAGGGTTTAGGGTTTTAGTGTTTAGGGAGGGTTTTTCGGGTTTTTCGGGTCTTTCAGTTTTTCGGGTTTTAGGGTTCCCGGGTTTGAGGGTAGGGTTTTAGGGTTTAGGGTTCCAAGGGTTTGTGGCTTAGAGTTCAGGATTCCGGATCTATTTTGGGGGGAGGTGACCTAAACCTAACAAACAAAGCCCCCAAACAGCCCTGAAAAGCCCGAGGCCCCATCGAGCTTCGGCCTCTGGAGCAAAAACCACCAACCCCCTACATCCCCTAAAGTCCCTGAAACCCCGAAGTCCCCGAAGGCCCTAAGTCCTCGGAAGCTTTGAAATGCCTAAAGTTATAGGGTTCTTAAGGGAGAGGGGGGGGTTCAAGGGCGTTATGTAACCCAAGGTTCCCTAGTACTCCCTACTACTCCCTAAGGCTCCCCAAGCGGAACCCTAGGCTTCCCTGAGGTTCCCTAGGTACCTACCCCCATGAACCCCCCTCCCAGAAGAAGCCTATCATAAGCCTTCAAGCCTCGGACCCCTTAAGCGCGCAAAACTACGTACACCGTGAGTCTTCACTCTGAAGTCTCCGAACCCATTCAAGACCCGAAGCCCCCAGAAAAGGTTTAGCTTTTAGGGTTTATGGTTCAGGGTTCAGGGTTTAAAAAGCGGCTAAGAGCTAAAAACCCTAACCAAAACGAAGCCCCGTAACCTTCGAAACCCCTAAGCCACAAGAACAACAACCCTAACTCCAACCCCAAACACGCCCCCCCCCCACCCCCCAAGAAAACAAAAACAATATGAGTAATAACAGTAAGATACACACACAACAATAATAATCATAATTAATCATCATAATCATAACAAATCATAGTCATCATAATAATCAGAATAAATCATAACAATCATAACAACCTTGATAATGGTTACAAGTAAGGTACACACACACACACACACCCACGCACGCACGCACGCACGCACGCACGCACGCACACACGCACACGCACACGAGTGCCAAGTCCTGAAGCCCTCGACGCCGGCCTCGTCTTTGCACACCGAGGTCGTCGCCAAGGTGCAGCCCGACCCCCAGCAAGGCCAAGTGGCGTCCAACACCCTGAAGTTCTTAGGTTCCCTCCCCCCCAAAAACAACCAAACAACGGGAAAAAACAAAACAAAGACAAATAATATATTTGCATATATATATATATATGTAAATAAATACATACATAGACAACTAAATATATGAATAAAAAGGTACATAAATAAGTATATGACCTGTTATGGGGTTTGTGTTTCGGGTTTTTTTTTTATGGCAGCCATGCGCATGCAAGTGCTTTGGCGTGTCTTTTGAACAAGTGGGGGCAGCGCGTCGGCGCAGATTCCAGGAAAGACAGGAAGAGGGGGTCCCTATTAAGGAGGTGTTTGAGGCCTAAGAAGTCTTGCCTTTGCTCCTCCGTGTTTATGCGGTTTAGCCTTATGTATTCTTTAAGCACCGGTAATGCATACTCGGTATTGAGTTCCAGCCAATATCTTTGGGGATGTCCTCTGTGTGAAGACTTCGTGAATTTGATCCTATCTTTACAACCCGGAGAGTATACTACATGGTGCACCGGATTGTTGGGCGGTGTAGCCAAGCTGTTTGCCAATTGCTTTAACTGGGCAGAGGTCAAAATTTGGATGGTAGCGTGGGGCGGCCCGCTAGTGTCCATACCCTTCGATTCGAGATGTGAGAATAATATGAGTCCTTGACTCCTAGTGCTCTCCGAAGATATTTATGGTACCATGCATCTATGGTCTTTAGGTGCTTAATTTCCAGAGTAAGCGTATCCAATCCGTACAATAATGTAGGCAAGACTATGGCATGGAAGATTCTAGTTTTAGTTCTAGAATTGATGCGTGACCTCCAGAAATGTTGGAGTTTGATGTAGGAAATGTGCGCCTTGGCTTTACGAGCTTCTATGGCATGCTTAGTGGCCTTGTCCCATGTAACCTGAGAGCCTAAATATTTAGTGTCAGTGGTTATGGGAACCGGGGAGCCATCGGCAAAGTATAGGACCTGGGGGGCGTCGGCGTTGTACTCCAGAGAGACTGTTTTTTCTTTGTTCAGAAGCATCCCGTATAGGGTGGCTTCTACCTCAATTGCATTAAGTATGTCGTTCATTTGTGGCTTTGTAACCGAAATGAGAAGCGTGTCATCAGCGTATTCTAGATCGTATACTGGTTTGCCTACCGACCAGGAGTTAGTGGGGGTGCCATGTATACGGAGCCTGCGGTCTACATCAGAGAAAAGCACTGTCATAACCATGATAAATAAATACGGGCTTAGGGGGCAACCTTGCCGAATACCGGTGTGCGGTGTAGCCTTGGCGGTGTCCCCGAAGGGTCCTCGCGTATAGAATGTCTGGTTGGTGTAAAGATCTCTAATAATGTCGACATATTGGCGGTGTACTCCAAGGCGCTCCAGTGCTATGATCATAGAATCATGATCAACTTTGTCGAACGCCATTCTCCAATCTAGGAATAGCAGCTGAAAGGGAGAGCCTGTTTTCAGCGCTAGGTCTTGCAATCTGCGTAGGACGAACAGTGGTTGTTGCGTGGATCTATTAGCCCTAAAACCAAATTGCGTGCTCCGAAGCTGATGATCGTGCGCTTTAGCCAATCTTTTTTGAAGTAATGCCGCGTAGATCTTATAGAAAGTATTTAGCAAGGAAATTGGCCTATAATTAGCAGGGTCAGAATCCGAACCTTTACCTTTATAAATACTAACTATAAGAGCCTCTTTCCACTCTTGGGGAACTGTTGCGCTACTGAAACATTCGTTGAACATTTCCAATAGCTGTTGTTCCCCGATGTAGTCCAGAAGTAGCACCAGCTCATTGTGAATGTTATCTGGACCAGGCGCTTTAGCCTTACGTAATTGCTTGATAACGTCGGAAAGTTCTATCAGGGTGAAGGGTGGGGGCGGTGTAGCCGAGGGCGCGTATAAAGAGGGTGACTCCCGTAATAGTTCTCTTTCTTCTGCCGTGACCGTGGTGGGACCCCATTGAACATTGGCGAGGTGGCCTGCAAACGCCTCGTGCTGTTTATCCCATGGTACCGGCCGACCTTCCTTTTTTAGCCTGGATTTTCGTTCTCTAAATCCCGTTTTCATTTTACGGAGTGATTATGGGATTGCAGGACCTGATCCCTGAGCCATTGGCGTTTTACTTTGCGGGCTTGCGTTTTGAGCCTTTTGTATTCCTGAGTGGCCTGAGGGTCTCCATGTAATCTGCGCTGTTTTACTGCTTCGATGTCCGCTGCGAGTGTTGGAGTAATCCAGCACGTCCTGGGTTTGACCGGCAGTTTAGCGAATGTGTTCTCTGCCGCCGTCAATAGGGCCTGTGAGATGCGGTCCGGCGCGTTTTTGATGACGGGGAGGGGGGCTTGTGCGTCCGCCAAAGGGGAGGTTAGTAGGGGTGAGGTAGAAGTGTTGTTCAGAACGGCCACCTATCCGTACACCATCTCGTTTTGCTTGTCCTGCAAGTGCATCCGCCATGTCATTATATTCTTGTCCTGAGTGGCCTTTAACCCAGGTCCATTTGATTGTTGTTCTGGCCTTTAGTAGGGAATAAATACGCTTGGCGGAGTAGACCATGGCTTTGTGCCTAGTCGGGCGAAATGCTCCTGTAACCATGCCTTCCACCCACTTACTGTCGAAGCAGAATGTAACTGTGGGAGGGATAGGGTCCATTGACAGTAAATACAACGCTGCTTCCATCCATGCGGACAATTCTCCGGTATTGTTACTACCTACCACCGCTCCTAGTGAAAAAGGCGAAGTACCCGTAATTACCGGTCCCCTGGCTTTGTGCGTGGGGACTCCATTTATTACCGTAACGAAACCCCAACCGGCTGGCGTTGTACTGGTGCATTTACCTCTCGAGCCTGAACCATCGGTATAAACTTCTACTGGAGGCGAAGGTTTTGGCGGTGTAGCCTCGGTATCCTCTAGATATAGTGCGTTCCTAAATTCTTTGTTGAACTTCTCGCGCTGTTGTCTGGTGGCGTTGTACTCCAGGGGGGGGGGTCTGGGTTGCCTCTGCCTACGTGCCCCTAGCCGGACGCTGAGCTCTGTAAGAAGTAGGTAATGATCGCTTGGAAAACCTGTATTGTGTACAGCTTTTACTGTTCGGATCGTGGGGAGCCATTTCCTAGGGGTAATCAGTCTGTCCAAGCTTTGAAAGCGAACAGGGTCTATGTGCGGTGTAGCCAGTTTATTGGGAGGGAGGGTATCTAAACCCAGGAACGCTCGAATCTCCGAAACCAGCGAAAGCTGATCCGACTCTGGCAAGGGGAGCGTGGCAAAACGATCCCACATTTGTAGAAGAATTAGGGGGTCGAGAATGAACTGGTCCCAGTTGTCCGGAGGTGAGAATTTATCCCTGTAGGTGACATGTTTGGTCAGGTTGGACTGTTTAAAGGATAAAGCGTCTGCAAATCCGAGGGATTTTAACAAAGAAGTGTAGAATGTGCGGTTGGAGTGCGTTTTAGTGTTGGCAGCGAGTTTGCCCTTACCGTAGATATGAGGCCCCAAAAAATCCTGCTCAGCAGAAAACCTACCTTGTAACCTGACGTTGTAGTCTCCTACCACGTAGACCGGCTCAGGTTGTGGAATTGTTGTTAGGATGTCTTCCAGCATGTTCCAGAATGGGGTCTTACGCTCCTCTTCCTGCGATTTGTCGTGTGGGGCATATACCCCAATAATATGAATGGAGCCTGATTTGGATGAGATGATAATCTGTAAGATACGAGAAGTGTGTTGAATGATGTTGCTAACATGAGGAACCATTTTTGGCGATATAACCGCTGTGACCCCTGACCATTTATCCTTGTTGTTACCATTAACCACAAAAAGGTAGCCCTGACTTTGAAATGAGTAGTATGACTTAGAGTGGGTTTCCGTTAACGTCAAAACGTCGAGGTGCTGTGTATGCATGAGAGCGAGGACCTCTTGATGCTTAAAAAGTTCAGCCATTCCCTGAACATTTTGTGTGCCTATTCGAAGAGAAGAACCATAAGCTACGGGCGGTGTAGCCATTAGCTTTGTGGTCTTTCCCTTCCTAACTCCAATTGCCGATTGTCGAAGAACGAGCCTACGAAAATTTCCGGCATTGGTTGTCTTCCTGTCTTTCCCATGATCTGCTTTCAAGGGAACCCTTCCCTTTACCAGGTTGTTTCCCGTGTTCCCTGGCAATATGTTAGCCCTAAAGGACCCCCGCCACTGACGATAATATCGTCTACGTAGACAGCGAGCCCCGGGTCCCCGACCTAAAAGAGCTTTGGCGGGAAGGGGTGGGGACAAACACTCTTCGTTAACCACCGGAGTGGCACCCGGCAAGCCTCGTTGAGGCGGTGTAGGCTTACTAGCAAGAATGAAAGTATTCTTTAAATTCATTGAATTCCCAGTGCCCTTGGAAACTTTCTGCCCGACCCCTTCAGGGACTTCAGGGTAAGGCTGGGTGGGTGTAGGGTGGAGGGTAGGGGAACCAAGCGGGTGACAGCCCGTCTTGTTTTGAACAAAACGGCGTTTTGGCTTGGTAACCTTTTTGGAGAAGGAAATCTTGAGTCCCTCTTGATTTCTGAAACATGTTCTTCGCCCTGTTCGTGGCGGTGTAGCTCGGGGGTTTAGGGTGGGGAGCTCCTCTGGGATAGGGGATTTGGGCTGCCGATGTGCTAAGAGAAACGCTCTTGAAAGTTTCAGCCCAGGCAGGGGAGTGGGGTTGGGAGGTATGAGATCATTGAGGGAGATCTCTACTCTAGTTGCGGTGTTACCATTGAGGGTATGCATCAGACGGTTAAGTGTTCTTTGGAGTACGCCTAGATAGTCAATGGTATACCCCAACCTAAGAAATCCCTGACCCGGCGGTGTAGCCTGTGCTGTGTTCTCTGTTCTTTTTGTTCTGCAAGATCTTGCGGAGCGGCAGATCATTGTTGCGGAACGTGCCATGGTGGAAAAGGCTCCGAAAACGGCCAGGGCATCCAGGACTACAATTAAGGGGTTATGGCGGTGTGGACAGGTATAGTAGAAAACTGTAAATGCTGCTATTAGATGCCAAAGGAGTGCCCTAGATAGGTGGGGACAGGCGGGTTGTTTGTGACGCTTCTTACCCCTAAACTGTGATCTACGAAGAGGACTCCTATCCCAACCAATGCATCTACTGGTGAGGTGGGGTTCCTGGAATCTGCTGGGCGTTTTACCCAGGAAGGAAAAGGCGCTACCTCCCTGTCTTTTAAAGGCAGCCGTGCTCAACCCGTACCCGCGGCGCAGTCTGTGTTGAGAAAATTCAAAGGTGGGCAGACGCAGCCTTAAATGTGGGATTAGGGCGGTGTAGTCCGGGGAGCACTGGACTGCAAAATTGAAACATGCAAAAGGCGCTGAGGCCATACCCGCAATGCTGTAACGACCCCGTCACTTGCCTCTACCCTTGCCGGGGCCTGGCTCAGAGGGAGCGGGTCCTTGCGGAAGATTGGCTCCCGCCGCTGGCGGTGTAACCACGGGAGCCCCCTCAAAAGTTCTGGCCTGGTAGTTCCCCACCTTATGCTGTGGGGCAGCTACCTTATCGCAATATTCATCCCAACAATAGCTGACAGCATCAACTTTGCTGATGGTCATGGGGATCGGGAAGGGATTCATGGCCGAATTATAGATAAACGGCGCGCTCCAGTGGCGCTGCGATTTACCCAGGGAAATACCCTTCGAGGAACCTTTGGCTCCGAGGGCTGCCTGGGTGAAAACTTGCTTCTCGGCGACGTCCAACTCGTGCTGAACTCCAAAGGTCAGCTGGTTCCAGCAGTGGGCCCAAAGGTTTTCCTCGTCCCCATGCGGCGGTTTAGCTGACATGAGGTCGAACAACTCCGCGTCCACTTCGAGGAGGCCACGTAGCTCACCACTCTGCTCGTAGTACGTCATCCGGGCGCAAGCGCGGGCTTGGGGGTTGAACTCCTTCGTGGCGGCGGGCTTCATGACTGTCAGCGTGCGCCAAAGGATGACGATGGGCTCCGGCGTTGTACCCTGCACCTCCGAGGAGCGGTTTATCACAGTGAGTGCCACCCGCAATGGGAGCTCAAGCTTGCGCTGGAACTGCGGTGAGGCTGCGGTAACCCGGATGTGGTGCTGCTTGACGGGCGTTTTAGCGTCCTTGTACAGAGGGCATCCGGCTCCACCACCGTAGGCGTCAACGAAGGCCTTGCGACACGAGAAGTCCTTGAACTGCAGCATTGTCACCGTAGACCACGCGGCCTGCTGGCGGTGTAGACGGCTCCACTGCGAGGGCAGAAAGACACCAAAGTCTGCAGGAGTCGGAGGCGTTGTAGACGCGCTGGTGGATGAACTGCTTGATGTGCTCCAGCTGCTCCAGCATCCAGTTAATCTGAAAGAGCCTGTCCGCGGGTGCGAGCGTTTTATCCCAGCCAGACGTGACCACTAGCATGGCGCTCTCCTTCTTTTGCTGCTGCCTATTGTCTGAGGCTAGCCACTGCAGGGACTCTTGGGTCTTGAGGATCTTGTCGTCGAGCTTGCCGATGACGTTCTCGACCTGCGTGATGAGGTTGAAGATTTCGGGTCGCAGGACCCCGAGGTGGTAATCGCGAATGGTCTGGAGAACCTCATTCCTTGTTGGGAGCGGTGTAGCCATGTAGGCTTGCATAGCCCCCACATCGTTAATGTCCACGCCCCTTTGCGCAGCCGTCATCTGGTAGGCGATGTCCGTCTCAATGGGCATGGGCTGGAAGAGGGATGAAGGGGTCCGCCTCTCTGTCGGGGGGTCGCGTACCCCTTCTTCCACAATGGCGTCCCTCTCCGCGGTCTCCATGACATGGTCCGAGGGCGGTGTAGCATGGGACTGGACCGTAGACGCCAGGGTGGACGGGGGCCCTCTCTTAGCAGCGCGTCTTGAGTCG
The DNA here is from genome assembly GCA_905221605.1 of Symbiodinium natans. Classification (NCBI taxonomy): domain Eukaryota; class Dinophyceae; order Suessiales; family Symbiodiniaceae; genus Symbiodinium; species Symbiodinium natans. The sequence continues at coordinate 662,897 of CAJNDS010000280.1, forward strand.
AACCACATGTCCTGGCCGGCGTTGTAGACGTCGTGCTGTGTGGCCTGCCTCTGTGCCTCGAGGTGGCGGTAGGCCTGGCTGAGCTCTGCCCCCAGTCCGGAGTCGCGTCCGCTCATGGCTGCGGACGGTTCGAAAAAGCCCTGCAAAATGCCGGGCGTTGTAGCCAACGAGACTACAAGGAAAAAGAAAGCAAAACTCAAGTAGGTGACACCATGCAACATCGTACACAGCGGTAAAGCCTTCAAGCCCCCCACTAACATGCACATGCTCTCGCTGGCAGCCAAATGCCTGTGTTTCGGGTTTAGGGTCTAGCGTTTCGTTCTGCGGTTCAGGGCTGGAGGGCTTGTCGACCCCTAGGCCCAAAGAGCGAAAGCCACCAATGCCCGCGCTGGAGAGTGTCCGGTGCGAATTGCCAAGCGCGTAATATAGGGGTCGGCATAATAGCTAATAATGTTCTCTGAGTGTCGCGGTATAAATATATCAAACAATGCCCCAAAACCCGATTAACAATTACTAAGGCCCTACATTAGGGTTCTGCACGTAGCTTGAATGGTTGGGGCTGAATTCACGTGCTGAATTCCCTGCAGCACCCAAGAAAAAGGTTCTATAGGGCTTATGATTTTACTACAACCATGTGGGGCATGCAGCAACTAGAAAGAGTTGGAAGCAGTCAAGGAGCTTCCTAACATCCTCATCATCATAGACTCTGAACCCTTATACCCCCAAACCCTAAACCCTAAACCCTAAACCCTAAACCCTAAACCCTAAACCCTAAACCCTAAACCCTAAACCCTAAACCCTAAACCCCAAACCCTGAACCCTAATCCCCATTTTAGGGTTTAGGGCTTCAGCCAAGGCAGATGCTCCCGCAGTCCCTAGGCATGGTCGCGAATGCCTACGCGCGAGTCTCCTTTCTGGAGACATGGGGATCATCCATCGCCTACTGAAGCCCTAATCCCTAAACTAGGGTTTAGGGTTCAGGGTTCAGGGTTTAGGGTTCAGGGTTTAGGGTTGAGGGTTGAGGGTTTAGGGTTACTATCTGCTTCAGAACCCCCACCCCAAAGCAAAGATAACAATCCCTATATTACCTTTATCACGAAGAATCTGGCCTATTTTTGATGGGGGTTCCTAGGCAAGCAGTACGGGCCGAGGGGTTAGTTTAGGGTTTGGGGTTTGGGGTTTGGGGTTTGGGGTTTAGGGTTTGGAGCCTGGGGTTTAGGGCTAGGGAACGTTTGTTACTTTTCTCCCTAAACGCTAAGCCCTATTGAGCAAACTCCAGGATGTAGGTCCGAGCGGAGGTCTCCGGTTACGTTTAGGGTATAGGGTTTAGTTTAGGGTTTAGGGTTTAGGGTTTAGGGTTTAGGGTTTAGGGTTTGGGGTTCGGGGTTTAGGGTTTAGGGATTCGAAGCCTTCAATCCGAAACCCCCAAGAATCTGAAGGACGACTTCACTCCCCCTTTCATCTGGTTAAGCCTTAAACCCTAAACCCTAACGTTGAAACAAAAACCGAAGCCCCAAACCCTAAACCCTAAAAGGGTTCAGGGGTCAGGGTTGAGGGTTTCGGGTTATTTTGGGGTTCCTGAAGCCTTAGACACCACACGAGGCCCAATTGGCATTGCCGGCCGAAGCCTCCGGACACCCCTTTTTGTTCCTCTCGCTTGATTCTGAAAACCGCGAACACGATTCCAGAAGTTCATGGGTTCCCCTCCTCCCCCCCTCTAAACTTCCCCCCCCTAGGTCCCCCCCAATAGTTAAGGCTACTTAGGGATAGCTAAGCCTAATTAAGGTTGTTTATGGGGGAACCTTGGGGGAGGGGGGGGAGGTAGAGGGGCGAACTTTAATCAACAACGCGAAAACAAAACCTACACTCCTAGAACCCCTAAGCCTAAACGAACCCGAAACCCTGAACCCTACAAGCCCTGAACCCTGCCAGCCACCCTGCAAGCCCTGAACCCTCAACCCGAGGCCCCAAGCACTGAACCCTAAAGCTGTACAAGCCCTGTGGAGGACGACCGCCTGCTAGCAGTGTTGGCTGGCCAGGCCACGCGGGGGCTGGCCAAGGAGGCCCCGGGCGGTTTGGGGTTTGGGACGTCTAGCCCTAAACCCGAAACCCTAAACCCTATACCCTAAACCCTGAACCCTGAACCTGAAGACCCCAAACCCGGACCCTAAGACCCAATATAAACTTCTAGTTCAGCGGCTTACCCGGTTAGGGCTTTGGGACTCCTGGTTCAGAGGCTGACCCTGAACCCTGAGACCCTCAAACCCTGAGACCCTAAACCTGAAAAGAACACCAAAACCTAGACTCCAGCCGAAGCCCTGAACTCCATAGCCCTAAGCCCCAAAAGAAACCCTGAACCCTAAACCCGATACACCCACAGAAGCCTACGAAGCCTACAAACCCCACAAACCCTGTAAATCCTATAAACCCTGTAAACCCTATAAACCCCACAAACCCTACATAACCCTACCTAACCCTTCAAGGGTTTAGGGTTTAGGGTCTGGGGCCCTAAGATTCTACCCAAGACTTCTGCTTGCGCAGGGTGAGCTGTGGGATCACATCGCCGTCACCCAGCTGCTGAATGGCCACGCGAAGGCATCACTGGACCCCAAGAAGGCGTAAGCTGTGTCCTTATAGGGTTCAGGGTTTTGAAGTTCAAGCCCTCAGCCCTGAAATCCGAACTAAACCCTGAAACCCTGAAACCCCAAAACCCTAGCCCTCAACCCTAAACCCTAAACCGTATACCGTAAACCGCAACCGTAAACCGTAAACCGTAAAACCCTAAACCCTAAACCCTAAACCCTAAACCCTAAACCCTAAACCCTAAACCCTAAACCCTAAACCCTAAACCCTAAACCCTAAACCCTAAACCCTAAAACCCTAAACCCTAAACCCTAAACCTAAACCCTAAACCTAAACCTAACCCTAAACCCTACCCTAAACCCTAAACCCTAAACCCTAAACCCTAAACCCTAAACCCTAAACCCTAAACCCTAAACCCTAAACCCTAAACCCCCAACAAAACAGGTGAGATCCTTCCACGCCGACTTCTTCAGGGAAGCCTTGGGCTGGCCAGCCACCCAGCTCAGGGAATTTCTGGCCTGGGGTTTAGGGTTTAGGGTTTAGGGTTTAGGGTTTTGGGTTTTGGGTTTGGGGTTTTGGATTCGGGTTTAGGGCTAGGGTTTAGGGTTTAGGGCGTAGGGCTCTAACAAGGAGTATGACTAAAGGAGATGTGAACTTGGCTGTACACTATACACTCTTGACTAGGTGATATTTCACAAGGGTTTAGGGTTTAGGCTTTAGGGTTTAGGGTTTAGCGTTTTGGGTTTAGGATTTAGGGTTTAGGTCTAGGGTTTAGGGTTTAGGGCTTAGGGCTTCGGGCTTAGGGCTTAGGGCTTTAGGACTTAGGCCTTCGGCCTTACGCCCTGGGGCTCGTTGTTTGGTGTTTTGTTGGGGTGGGTTGTAGGGCGTGCAGCCCAAGGGCATGTTTTGCGTAACCGGGTTTAGGGTTTAGGGTTTAGGGTTTGAAGTTTTAAGGTTCCCAAACCCGAAACCCTAACGGGGTTCATACGGCTTGCTTCGAGTCAAGAAGCCCTGCGACAGGCTGAGTCCCTTCAGAGCGCAGTTGTCTGAACCAGACACTCGGTTATTGCTCAGGATCTTGAACCACGTTGCCATATAATAGCGTTTAGGGTTAGGGACTTAGGGGTTAGGCGTACGTAGTGTGACAGCCCGATGGTGACGGTAGCTTAATCTCAGTTCCTCAAGAGGCCCCCCAGCCCCAGGGAACCCTAAACCCTAAACCCTAAACCCTAAACCCTAAACCCTAAACCCTAAACCCTAAACCCTAAACCCTAAACCCTAAACCCTAAACCCTAAACCCTGAACCCTAAACCCTAAACCCTAAACCCTCAAGCTGCTCTTTGTTGGGAGGCTCTCCCTGCCTGCGCATTTGGAGTCCTGCTCGCCCCAGTCGTTGGCCATCGCCATGCGCCTTGCCTGGTTTATGGCTCGGGGTCTAGGGTGGGTTTAGGGTTTAGGGTTTAGGGTTTAGGGTTTAGGGTTTAGGGTTTAGGGTTGAGGTTTAGGGTTTAGGGTTTAGGGTTTAGGGTTTAGGGTTTAGGGTTTAGGGTTTAGGGTTTAGGGTTTAGGGTTTAGGATGTTCCCCCCTTATACTAACAGTCTTTAATAGGGATCATAATTCCCCCCCCCCCCCCTGTTATCATCCCTACTCAGGACTGCTAGGGCACATCCCAAGTTTGGGATTTAGGGTGGGTTTGGGGGGTAGTTCTCCTTTAGGGTTTAGGGTTTAGGGTTTAGGGTTTAGGGTTTAGGGTTTAGGGATCCCCACGCTCAAACACCGGACAGGCGCCCACCACCGCAGGCGAACTCCAGCAACTTGTAGGTGGGCCATGTTAGCAGCCTGCACACTTTCGCAAGACCCTGAACCCTCAACTTGGGACATCCTTGACAGGGATTAATACTTGGGGGTACTACCTATTGAGGACTGTTAGTATAAGGGGGCCCAACCCTAAATCGTAACTCTAAACCCCAAACGCTTTTCTTAGCCCAAATGCCTGAATGCTTCATCATACATCCAAACACCTCACCACTCCGCCAATCTTTGCCCGACGAGGAACGCCTACAGCAAGTTTCTCCCAGAAGCCTGGCAAGTGTTCAAAGTTAGACTTGGCGAGTTTTTGGACAGGTCAGCTTTTTGTATAGGGTTTTGGGTGTTGGGTGTTGGGTTTAGGGCTTAAGTTAATAGGGTTTAGCGTTTCCGGCGTGCGGGGTACTGGGCGTTTGCGGTCCAAGTTCCTCTCGAGATCTTGCAGGTATCCCCCAAACCCCTAAGCCCTAAGCCCTAAACTCTAAACCCTAAAACAAAACCCGAAGCCGCAATTTGACGGTTTGGGGGCGCGTTAGGGCTTAGGACTTGAAGCCAAGCCCCATGCATCGTTGTCAAGTCGTCGCGTGCAGGTTAGCTGAACTCATCGACCTTTTGACGTAGGGTTTAGGGCTTAGGTGTTCTCTTTCAGTTGAGGGTACCAAATGGGCCCCATGACCTAGACCACCCCAAACCCCCTGATCGCCCTAAACTCCCTAAACACCCCTAAATCCTAAGCCCTAAACCCTGAACCCTAAACCCCAAACCCTAAACCGTAAACCCTAAACCCTCAACCCGCAACACTCCCAATTAAACCCTTTCTTTGGGGCCTAAGGACGTCAAAGCAGCAGGCCGCAGCGCCCAAACCCATGGGGCTTTGGGACCCTCACGGTTTAGGGTTTAGGGTTTAGGGTGTAGGGTTTAGGGTTTAGGGTTTAGGGTTTAGGGTTTTCGGGGTTTAGGGTAGCTCAGGGTGCAGGATTTCACGGCCGTTGAGGGTATTCAGGGTGTTCAGGGCTTGGGGTGTTTTCCGCTTAGCGATGTTTTTGGCTCGAACATGTGCGGCTTGGGAACCAGCGCTCAGGGGTTTAGGGTTTAGGGTTTAGGGTTCAGGGTGCAGGGTTTAGGGTGCCCTCTTCAATCGTAAATAACCCCCCAAGCCTTAAGAAACCCTCAACCACCCCAAACTTCCGTAAGCCCTAATCCCCCTACGCCCTAAAACCCCCGAAGCCCCAATCCCTAAATCCCTATAAACCCCGAGTCCCGTAGGCCGACCACGGTAAAGGGGCTTCCGTAGGGTTTAGGGAACCCTAAACCCGAAGCCTTAGACCTTACACCCTAAACCCTAAACCCTAAACCCTAAGCCCTCTAAACCCAAAGCCCAAAACCCTAAACCCTAAACCCTAAACCCTAAACCCTAAACCCTAAACCCCAAACCCTAAACCCTGAACCGCCGTCGAGGCGTGCTGCCACGCGTTCAAGCCTTTTTCGCACAAGCGAGCCCGCAGGCCCTGGGATGCTTGCTAGGGTTTAGGGTTTAGGGTTTAGGGTTTAGGGTTTAGGGTTTAGGGTTTAGGGTTTAGGGTTTAGGGTTTAGGGTTTAGGGTTTAGGGTTTAGGGTTTAGGGTTTAGGGTTTAGGGTTTAGGGTTTACGGTTTCGTTAGGGTTTCGGGTTCAGGGGTTCAGGATTCTTCCCTTCCAACGCGCAGGATAAGAGGGGTCAGATCGGCTGGCGCGCGGCGTGCGCGGCTGACATTTTGTCGCAGGAGCGGGCGTTGCCCGCGCTCGCCGTCCGTGCTGTCATTGCTTTTGGACTTCGAGGCTCGCGACGTGCGAAACTGTCGTCGCTTCTGGATGTTTGGGCTCGCGACATCCCAAACCTGTCGTCGCTTTTGGGCTTCTGGGCTTACATGGTGCCGCGAAATCTCCCCAAATTTCGAAAAACCCTAAACCCTAACCCTCAAACCCTAAACCCTAAGCCTGTTCCAGGGACCTAGCTGCCCTCGTCTACCCTCTTTATTACGGCTTAGGGTTTAGGGTTAAGGGTTAAGGGTTTGGGTTCAGGGTGGCCAGAACCCAAGGGCTTTCGGTTTGAGGGGAGTGGGTTAGTGGGCATCGTGCGGCAGGTCGCTGCCAGGGCGGAGAGCTACAAGGAGAGGGGGTGGGGGGCATGGGAGCAGTGCAAGCAAAGTGCGACCTCTGAGCTAGTCTTGAAGTTCCCAGTCCATGGTGATGGTAAAGGTAGCGGTAGGGCTCATGGTAATGGTAATGGAAATGATGAATGGTTTTGATCATATTTTTGGCAATATTCATATTAAGCCCAATAGGAATACAAATGCCAATACGAGTACTCAGACCGACAACTAACACTCATGCACCGTGCGCGTGCTCATAGCCGCTTCAGGGGCTGCTGCTTGGAGGTTCATGGCACTTACTAACCCATTCTAACTGTACTTATGATTGTACTTGAAACCATACTAAGGCACTTGAGGGGCTCATAAGCGGGTTGTAGCTACAGTTGGAATTGGTTCATAAGTACCATGAACCTCTGCCAAAGTAGTAGTATCGAACTCTCGCTCACCAAAGCGGGGTACTAACGATTCGACAGGCCAGGAAAAGAAGACACGACTCTTTGCCCCCGTACTTTCCCCTTCTGCTGGAGGTTCCTTTATGAAGTTTCAAGAACCCGCAGCACCTACTGTAGAACCCTAAGCCCTAAACCCTGAGCCCTAATGAAGCCCCGAGCATGACCTGGGGGGGGGGCCAGTTGTCAAGATTGGACAAGGCTCCCACACACTAACAGATGGGTGTAGGGTTTGGTAAAGGCAGTCAACTGGGAAGCCCTCAACCATAAACCGTATAAAACCTTTGACGATAGTTACATGGCCCCTTACCTTCTTTAAAGGGTTCTGAAGCAAGGCCATTTCAGGGCCCATATTAACGTACCATGTAACTACCCTAAGAGTATAAACCCTAACCTTCTAAGCCTCAACCCGAGCATCATCATCCTTAATAAATCTCCCTGTTTGGTACAGGTCTCAAAACGCCAAGCTCTACACCCCTGCCTTGCGCATCCTCTTAGCATAAAGGGTTCAGCGTTCGGGGTTTAGGTTCAGGGTTTCGGACCCAATACCTTGGATTGGTGTAGAAACTGACAGTGCTCCGGACAAATTCGACATTGTGTAGGTCATTAGCCATACACTTAGAGGGCCCAGTAGCCTGCAAAATTGTAGGTTGCGAGCTTCCAAAGCCCAAGCCCCAAACTGAAAGTCTTAATTCAGCTTGCCAACACCAACACTCCAAGCCCCAAACGCTAAACTCCGAACCCTAAGCCTCAAACCCTAAGCCCCTAAACCCCAAACCTGATCGCCCGTTTACTATCCCCTCACCCCACCCCACCCCACCCCACCCCACCCCACCCCACCCCACCCCACCCCACCCCACCCCACCCCACCCCACCCCACCACCTCGACCCTGGACCCTAAACCCTAAACCCTAAATCCTAAACCCTAAACCCTAAACCCTAAACCCGCAACGGCCGCTGTGAGGTTCAGAACCTCGTGAACGTCCTGGCTGCCGTGGCTCAGCTCGGGCTGCGAGACCAAGGGCTGATCTCAACGGCCCCCCGGCCTCGGTTGTGGGTTTAGGGTTTAGGGTTTAGGGCGTAGGGTTTAGGGCTTAGGGTTTAGGGTTTAGGGTTTAGGGCTAGGGATGTATAGGGCTTGGGGTCCGGCCTCGTGTTGGTTTCGAGGGATGTGGGGCTCAGGGCTTATTCCTAGGTAGGATAAGGGGTACCCTGAAAAGGGAGCCCTTCTGAATCCTCTTTAAAAAGGGACCTTAGTGAGAGGGTCTATATCCGCAAGGGGCCCCCTAAACCTATCCCCTACTTATAAGGGAGGGATGTTTAAAATCCAGCACGAGGCTTGTTAGCCCAGCGTTGCCCTTTTCCCTTGTTTGCTTCAAAGTTCCCGTTATAAAGTAATCAGCCAAAAAAGGGTGCCCTCATTATAATATAGTTCCTGGGCTACCTAGGAGGGATGTGTTTCGGGTTTAGAGCTTGAGAGCTTCAGGGTTGAATGTTCAGGGCTTGTAGGGCTACGGGACATTCACGAGCAAGGTCAAAAGCCAAAGCCTTAAACCCTAAGCCCTGAGCCATAAACTCACTGGGCTTGGAGGAGCTGAAAGTTTAAGCATCCCTAAACCCTAAGCCCTAAACCCGCCACGACCCTAAACCCCAAACCCCCTCCCCCAAAACCCCCCTCCCCCTCCATCCCCTCCTTGAAGCCATCGGCCGAACTTGACGGCCGAATGATGCTGACTCCAGCCGAACAACTCAAATCCCTCAACTCTTTGCATCCGCGAGAGATCGCGGTGATGATGTACGGCGTGATCCTGGTGTTCGCAACTTTGAGGACACGAGCGGAGTATCCGTATGCATGGGGGAGCTACAGCTGTTCTCCAAGCAATGCCCAACTGCCCAACTTCACTGCAACGCCCCATGAGCCGTTTAAAGAGCCCTCTACGATGAGAGCATATGAGAGCCCTGGCTGCCGCCGAAATAAACCAAATCCAGATTCTCACTGAGTTGCAGCACATTGCTGTCCTGAACCGGTTAGTCTGACTCCACTGCGAATAAACCCTAAACCCTAAACCCTAAACCCTAAACCCTAAACCCTAAACCCTAAACCCTAAACCCTAAACCCTAAACCCTAAACCCTAAACCCTAAACCCTAAACCCTAAACCCTAAACCCTAAACCCTAAACCCTAAGAATCATTTGAAGTGTTGGACATGAAGCAGGCTTGGGTGTCCGGCTTTTGGGTGCAGGTGTAGGGGTTTATGGCAGTATCGGGCTTTATAGCGCTTCGGGGGGTTAGGGCTTGTCATGGTTCAGAGGTCATTTGAACACTAAACCCTAAACCCTCAACCCTCAACCCTCAACCCTAAACCCTAAACCCTAAACCCTAAACCCTAAACCCTAAACCCTAAACCCTAAACCCGCACGAGGCCACCAAAGTGCTGCTTGAGCGCCGGAGTCACTGGAACTCGCAGGACCGATGAGATTTCAAAGGGACTACAGGAGGGACCCTTACAAGGGACCTTACAGGGGTTATTTAAGGTTCAGGGTGTGGGTTTAGGGTTTAGGGTATCGAGTATAGGGTTTAGGGTTTAGGTTTATGGTTTAGGGGCTACTTAGGTATGCAGGGACTTTAGGGAGAGAGAGAGAGAGAGAGATATATATATATGGTCACCCCCCCCCCCCTCGACAGACCCCGGAATTGTATTTCCGATCTGTCCAGGAAGCGGGGGGGGGGGGGGGGGGAAGAGCACCACTCCAAAATTTCTCTCCAAAAAAAACTCCAAAAAAACCCAAGTTTCGGATTTTTGGAAACTCGAGGAATTTGCTCAAAATCCAAAAAACCCAAAATTCCTCGAGTTTCCAAAATCCAAAAATCCAAAAATCCCAACCCCAGTTTCGGATTTTTGGAAACTCGAGGAATTTGCTCAAAATCCAAAAAAAACCCAAAATTCCTCGAGTTTCCAAAAATCCAAAAACCCCAACCCCAGTTTCGGATTTTTGGAAACTCGAGGAATTTGCTCAAAATCCAAAAAAACCCAAAATTCCTCGAGTTTCCAAAATTCCAAAAATCCAAAAACCCCAACCCCAGTTTCGGATTTTTGGAAACTCGAGGAATTTGCTCAAAATCCAAAAAAACCCAAAATTCCTCGAGTTTCCAAAATTCCAAAAATCCAAAAATCCCAACCCCAGTTTCGGATTTTTGGAAACTCGAGGAATTTGCTCAAAATCCAAAAAAAACCCAAAATTCCTCGAGTTTCGAAAATTCCAAAAATCCAAAAACCCCAACCCCAGTTTCGGATTTTTGGAAACTCGAGGAATTTGCTCAAAATCAAAAAAACCCAAAATTCCTCGAGTTTCCAAAAATCCAAAAATCCCAACCCAAGTTTCGGATTTTTGGAAACTCGAGGAATTTGCTCAAAATCCAAAAAAACCCAAAATTCTCGAGTTTCCAAAAATCCGAAACTGGGGTTGGGGTTTTTGGATTTGTGGAATTTTGGAAACTCGAGGAATTTTGGGTTTTTTTGGATTTTGAGCAAATTCCTCGAGTTTCCAAAAACCCGAAACTGGGGTTGGGATTTTTGGATTTTTGGAATTTTGGAAACTCGAGGAATTTTGGGTTTTTTTGGATTTCGAGGCTCCCGCTCGAGTTTCTAAAAATCCAAACCTTGGGGTGGAATTTTTGGATTTTGGGAATTTTGGAAACTCGAGGAATTTTGGGTTTTTTTGGATTTTGAGCAAATTCCTCGAGTTTCCAAAAATCCGAAACTGGGGTTGGGATTTTTGGATTTTTGGAATTTTGGAAACTCGAGGAATTTTGGGTTTTTTTTGGATTTTGAGCAAATTCCTCGAGTTTCCAAAAATCCGAAACTTGGGTTGGGGTTTTTGGATTTTTGGAAACTCAGGTTTTGGTGAGATTCTTTTAGGGGTTCTGCACCCATGAGAAATATGAATTTGGAAACTCGAGCGGGAGCCTCAAAATCAAAAAATCGAGCAAATTCCTCGAGTTTCCAAAATTCCAAACCTTGGGGTGGGTTTTTTTGGGTTTTTGGAATTTTGGAAACTCGAGGAATTTGCCCGATTTTTGGATTTTGAGGCTCCCGCTCGAGTTTCCAAAAATCCAAACCTTTGGGGTGGATGTTTGGATGTTTGGATTTTTGGATTTTTAGAAACTGGATTTTTGATAAGAGTTTTTCAGGGGTTCTTATATGATTCCTTATTATGTTTTAGGCTGCCTATTAAATTTAATAATACTCCTGTTCACTTTAACGGGAGTCCTTATTTAATTAACAAGACTCCTAATCATTTTACTAGCATTCTAAGTGATTTTCAATGGCAATGGGATTCCTGTATTTGTTTAATGGGGTTCGTGTTAGATTTTAAAGGATGCCTGTTAAAGGACTTTATTGGGTTTAATATTGATTCCTATTCATTTCAATCAAATGCCAAATAATTGGAATCCGATTCTGAGTAATTGTAATAACATTCTTCTTCCTAGTTAGTTTTAATAAAAGTCTTAGAAATTTAAAAAGCTTCATAACAAATTTTATACATATTCCTATTAATTTCAATAGGCTTCTTATTCATTTTCATAAGATGTCTTATTCATTTCAATTGGACTCGAAGTAATGTTATTGTAACTCTCATTTGTTTTTTTGGCAATCCTGTTAATTAAATGTTTTAATAGTGTTTATTATAATTCTAACAGTACGACTCTTAGTGTTTGAAGTTTTGAAGGGTCCACATGACTTTTTTGAAAGAATTTTATTGGCTCCTCTTAATCCTTTAATAGGATTCATCTTCATGTTACACGGATTCCTGTTACTCTTAAAAAGAATTCATAGATTCTTTTGTCGGGTTCCTATTAATTTTAATAGCATTCCTATGAATTCAAAAGGGTTCCTATTCATTTGAATGGCCTTCCTATGGTTCCTCTGAATTTAGGACGCCAAGAAGTTTTAATAGGAGCTTCTACGTATTTCAACCAGGTTCTTATTAATTGTACTAGGATTCTTACTAAGTTTTCAAAAAAGACTCGTCTTAATTTCAATAGGGTTCTCATTCATTTTAATGGGGTTCCTATTGATTTAAATAGGATTCCTATTGAACTCATACGAAGCCTATGAATCCTAATAAACTTAATAGGAACCCAAGTAAAACTAAGAGCAACCTTATTAAAATTAATAGCAATCCACGATGTCGAGCAAATTGTTCAGGTCCTTACAGCATGCGTCCTTCTCACATCTGTCTGCATCTTTCATTGCGAACACAAAGCCGTACTAATCGAAAAAAATATGCTCTATTGTGTGTTAACGTGTCTGGCTACTGTGTGCAGCTATGCTGTCCGTCGCGCCCTCAGCCTTTTTTTTCGCTTCCGGGGTCTGTCGAGGGGGGGGGGTGAGCATATATATATATATAAATGGCGCAGCGTCGCTGCCCCCCCCCCCCCCCCACCCCCCCCCATGGTCCCCCCCCCCATGGTCCCCCCCCCCCATGGCCCCCCACAAATTCTTTCCCCGCCCCGCCCCCCTGTGGTTTGGGCCCTTGTGTGGGGAAGTGTGGTTGGGTTTAGGGTTCAGGGTTTAGGGTTTAGGGGTTAGCGGTTTAGAGTTTAGGGTTTGGGGTTTAGAGTTTAGGGGGGGTGGGGGTGGGTGGGGGGGGGGATACCATGGGGGGGGGGGGTACCGACACGGGACACGGAACCATAAATATAGTTCGGGAACATTAAGGGTCCCTTCTAGGGTCCCTCCTTATCCCTTTACAGAGTGTTGTATCCGGCTCTTCGCGCTGGCATCGGGAGGGGCCTGAGGGGGAGGTGGGGTGGGGGTGGGATGTTGGGGTGGGCACACAGGTGGTGGGGGAGGGCAAGGGAGGGGGTTGGAGGGGTTCGGAGGGGTTGGCGTCACGTTGCTGACGCTGCTGAGAGCGTTCTTTTTGTCGCAGTTGCTCCTGAACCCTAAACTTACCCTAAACCCGAAACCCGAAACCCTAAACCCTAAACCCTAAACCCTAAACCTTGACACTTCATGTGCCAAGTTGTTCAGTACCTGTAGCTTTTATTGTTGGCAGCTTCGCCTCTCCATGGTGGGCCTCCTCCCCAAGCTGTGTACCCAGAGACTCCAACATCCCTTAATTAAGGAATATACCTTAAATTGTAATAGGATCCCTAATATGATTTAAGGTATAATCCTTATTTAAGGGATATTGGAGTCTCTGGGTAGACTAAATTGACTAAATTAATGGTTGAAAGGCCCCGCTGCATAGGGTTTAGGTTCAGGAGTTTAGTGTTTAGGGTTTAAGGTTTGGGGACTGAACACCCCAATATCCCCCAATACTTGCACTCCTAAAAAAAGCACTAACCCCTGCACAGCACCCTAAACCTTGCAACGGTGCTTTAGGACTAGGACTACCGGGGTTGGTGCTTCGGGTTCTCTTGGCTTACTGTTGACTAGCGAATGAGGGAATGGGGTACCCTATATCCCCCTATATATACCCTTTAAGGGACTATATCGGGTACTGTACCTCATTCCCTCACTCCCTACTAACCAACAGTAAGCTGGGGGATGTCTTTGGGCTTCCGATCTTTTCTCTGCTGTTTGCGGGTGGCTTGAGATTTTAAGGCTCCGGCGCCTGCTGCCAAAGAACATGTTGGGAAGACAGCAACGGTTTCGGGCTTGGGGCTTGGGGTTTGGGGGTTTAGGGTTTAGGCCCCTAAACCCTGAACCCGGGCTGCGGCTGTATGGAAGCCCAAACTCGGCGACACCACGCCTGCCCTGAAGTCCCGGAAAGTAGTCTACCCTGGCCAGTGGCCTGCACTAGAAAGGGTGCACAGGGTTGTTACAAAAAAAAATCCCTAAACCCTCAGCGCCACTGCTGGAGTCTCACAACCAGGACGTGTCGAACCTGGCAAGCCTCCCCGGCGGACGTCTTCCCGGGTGTTAGGAGGTTGTTAGGGCTTCGGCTTCCAACTTATGTCATTCTCGGGGTCTAGAAGGATTTTGGGGGTAAGAAGTACAGGTATAGTTGGTTTTTAAGTACCATGAACCTCCAAGTAGGCTATCCTCAGCCCGTAGCCTTCCCCCAACCGCCTTCCTGTTTGAAATTTCAGTCGGCCTTGCTGCAACAGCGAATGCACGAGATATTGTGACTTGCAATCAAATACATCGGGTATGACCTGGACGGTGACAGAGGGGGAAGTCGGTCGCTTGGGGAGTTCGAAACAACACGAAACAAATACATCAGTTTCCAGGACTTGTTGGGCCTAAACCCTCAACCCTGAAAAAAAACAAAAACAAAGACAGTTTCCCGGGATATCTGGCGCGCAACCCACGATCCGTTTGAAAAAAATTCGCTTGTTCAGTCTCGACGTGTTGTTACTCTTGTTGCAGACTCCTGGATTTTTTCTGTGTTGATTGTCATTTTTGATGGTTTAGGGGTTAGGGTTTGGCATGTTCCCCCTGACACAACAGTCCTTAATGGGGATGATAACAGGGGGTACTATAATCCCTATTAAGGACTGTTGGTGTAAGGGAGATCCCAAGGTTCAGGGTTCTGAACGCGACATTCCTGCGAAGCTTTGCGGGAGATTGGGCTCCTCGACCCTACTCCCGAAACCCTAGCTTCAAGCCCCCAGCACAATGACCCTAAACCCTAAGATCCCCTAACCCCCTAAACCCCTAAACCCTGAACCCTGAACCCTGGAGTTGTGCGTTCCTGCATTTGATGAAGCACATGAACCCATTTTCGGGCCTCTAGCTGCAGGCGGGCGTGAGTCAAGGGTTGAGGGTTGAGGGTTGGTAAAAAGTTGTGGGTTGAGGGTTCAGGGTTTAGGGTTTAGGGGCTTGGGGGGTTTTGGGAATTATTGGTTTTGGGGGTTTAGGGGTTTTGGGGGGTTTGGGGGTTTAGGGGTTTGGGGGGTTTGGGGGTTTAATATAAACCCGGGGTTGAAGGGTTGAGGGTTTAGCAGGATCTAGTCGAACATTGTTGCCCCAGTCGAGCCTCACGGGGGCCTTGTGCACGGCAGAAAGGCTGGGGATGTTGGACGTTTTCGTCTTCGTCAACCACTATTTGCTTACGAACCACCCGAAAAATACAAAATCTTCTTCGTAGCTCTGAAGCAAATCGTAGTAGATGGTGGTAGATGCTGCTGAACATGTCGTTTGTCACAGTCACAGTATTTGTTGCGCACATCTGCTAAGCACGTTCGCAGCAATTTCCGATCTGAAAAGACATGGATCGCCCGCGAAGACCAATGATCGCTTGCGAGAGTTTTGCCGCAACATTGGCCCGACCGTATGGAGTGTCGTTGCTGCAACATGTCTGGCAATACATAGCATCATGCTGGAAAGTCGCCGCTGCTATAAACCTCAACACGCACGAGCTTGCCACCCGAAACCACATGTTGCGTTTTGTAGCTGATGCAACTGCAAGGATCTGCGTGAATATCATGAACATCCTCGCAAGGGCAATATTTAAGAAGAGCCGTCTCCCTTACGGCTTCTTAGTTGGGCGCCTTCTTCGCGCAAGAACAAGTCCTCGAACACAGTTTTGTGTATTTCCTTCTCTCTTTGTAAGTCACATTCTGGTCCCTTGGCGTTTTTTCCAGCGTGGCAGCATGCTCCTTGCAATCAAGGGAGTTTCGGGTACCAAAAACCAGCTCTAAATTCAGATCCTCGCCCGTAGAAAAAGGAAGTCCTTGAGATTCAAAAGGGCAACTCAATCCCACCCCTTACAGCCATAAACCCTCAATCCCCCGAGTGGGCTCTCAGATCACCTGCACGCCAGGTGCGCTGGCTCGATTGGAGTGCTGGGACCCCCTGAACTTTGGGGCTTAGGCTTTGGCAGTTAGGGCGCTTAGGTGTAGTTAGGGTGTATGAGGGTTTGAGGCTTTAACGTTTTTGGGGTTTGGGATTGTATTGGGTTTCGGATTCACGGCTTAGGTTCCTGTGTAGAGCGGACATACCGCGGAACTGAGGTGTAAGTTTTGGGGTTCGGATCTCGGGTTTCCATAAACTGCCGGCCTTGCTGGAACTTCCATGGGCCGACATTCCACACGCCTTGGAACCCTCCCCCCACTGAGGGCTTGGCGTCCTAGCCCTAAACCCAACAAAGCCTGAACCTAGACTCCAATCATCCGGAAGTTTGCTGACCCACCTCAAGACCACCCACTTACAACGCCCCTCAGGTTTTTGATTTTTGATGTTTTTATGGCAGGCGCATGGGTACCTCCACTGTCTCCAGTCTTAGATCTCTCCCAAACCTGAACGCTAAACCCTAAACCCTAAGCCCAAAACCCAAAACCCAAAACCCTAAACCCTGAACCCTGAACCCTAAACCCTAAACCCTAAACCTTGAACCCTAAACCCTAAACCCTGAACCTTAAGCCCTAAACCCTAAACTAAAACATGTAGCTGTTGGAACGTAGGGGAGCCCGAAGCCTGAACTGCTACTTGCTCTAGAACCCCTCAAAAACTCAACATATTCTTCCTTTTCAGGGCAATATAGGGATTTGTAGCCTTGATTTCTGGGGGGTTCTTAAGCAAATACTACGTAGTCCCCAAAGCCTAAACCCTAAACCCTAAACCCTAAGCAGGTAGTGTTGAAGGGTTTGGAGGACGCTGCAGCATTTACAGCCCTGGCGAAAGCCGGGCCTCTCTGCGTGGAGCTGGGAGACCCTTGTCTTCATGGTTCTGAGTGGTTCAGGGGTTTAGGGTTTAGGGTAAGCTTAGGGTTTACGGACATGTTGGGGATGTGTAGGGCTTCGGGTCTGGGGATTGGGTTTGCTTTCAAGATGCATGGCCCCCACTAGGTCTCTTTTGTGGGGGAGGTTGGCTGAGGCCGAACACTAAGCATCTCCGTTCCTCAGCATGTTTCTGTTGTCAATGTGTTCGCTTTGTTTAATGTAACTGATTGCCAAAGAATCGTTTCACGAACATCTTCTTTCTTGGATTATGTCCCGCCCGAAGCACCGTAAGACGGGTTCATCAGACCAGGCGCCCATGATACAAACTACTATTGCTTAAGAACCCGAACAGAAAATACAAATCTTTATATTGCCCTTATAAGGCAGACTATTTTGTGTTTTTGGGGCGCTCTGAAGCAATCCGTAGCAAGGGTTTAGGCGCGAGCTTTCTGGATTTACCAACCGCCCAAAATCCGCCCAAGGTTCTGAGACTGGAGAGCAAGTCCATGAGGAACCCAACCCTACAACGCGGCTCTACATCCCACTTGCAATTGCCATGTAGGTACCCGAACCCCCTTTGGCCTTTGTGCTTAAGGGACTTAGAGGATTCAGGGAACTGTAGAGGCCCAGGTTTGAACCTGCCGTGAAAGTCCCTCCCAAAACCTTAATTAAATTCATTCAGGAAATTGCTTCGCTGTTGAACGCCCTGGCGCACTTTCTGAAGCCGGCGGCCCTGTAATGCGCTAAACCCTCAACACCCCTAAAACCCAGAGTGTATAAAGGGTGTGGGATCTGGCGCGTTTAAGGGATTCGGCTTGCTAGGGTTTAGGGTTCAGGGTTCAGGGTTTTCAGGGTTTGGGGGCTTTAGGGTCTTCAGGGTTCTTGTGTTTCGGGGGTGTAGTCTAGAGTCCCTGGCAGGTCTAGGGTTTAAGTTTAGCCTTTACACCATGGACCCTTTAATATGCACGAACCCTTTCAGCTCTTGCAGCCCTCTAAGCCCCACATGTCAGGTGCTGCCCCACATAAGTTCGAGCTTTGCAGGCTTGACCTGCGGGTTTCAGGGCTATCCGAGTACACGGGGTTTAGGGTTTAGGGTTTAGGGTTTAGGGTTTTGGGCGATTTTGGGTTTAGGGCGGTTTAGGGTTTTGGGATGTAGGGTCTAGGGGGTTTGGGGCTGAGCAGGAGATCCTCTCCCACCCGTTGCGAATTCCCTCAAACCTCCCTTACCAGATCTAGGGTTTAGGGTTTAGGGCTTAGGGTTTAGGGTTTAGGGTTTAGGGTTTAAAAACCTCCGTTACCAGATCTAGGGTTTAGGGTTTAGGGCTTAGGGTTTAGGGTTTAGGGTTTAGGGTTTAGGGTTTAGGGCTGGGGTTTAGGGTTTAGCATGTGTGGGCAAGGCACAGGGCTTCGCCGGCAAGGCACACGGCATTGTCGACAAGGCAAGCTGGCCTTGCCAACGAAGCCTGGGCAAATCCGCTCAAGACCCTCCCGGTCTGAGAAAGGTTGGGCATCCTGGGCCCGAATGGGCAGGTCTGTTTAGGGTTTAGGGTTTAGGGTTTAGGGTTTAGGGTTTAGGGTTTAGGGTTTAGGGTTTAGGGTTTAGGGTTTAGGGTTTAGGGTTTAGGGAGGCAAGGCCCAAATCTTCGTGGGCACGGCCCAAATCTTCGTGGGCAATCTTCGTGGGGCCAAGGCCCAAATCTGCGTGGGCAAGGCCCAAATGGGGCAAGGCTCGGGGGTGCTTTAAGGCTTACGGTTTAGAACCCTAGTGCATGGAGCCTAGGGATTATGGATTGAGTAACCCTTATCTTTTCCTAATGTTCTGGGATCCAAAGGGTGGATATTCAAACCGAACTACTGAACGCTTGAACTTGAGATGCTGAACCCTTGACCCTAGACCCTAAGACCCCACTGCCTAAGACCCTAAGACCCTAAGACCCTAAGACCCTAAGACCCGAAGACCCTAAGACCCTAAGACTGCCTAAGGCCCTAAGACCCTAAGACCCTAAGACCCTAAGAGCCTAAGACCCTAAGACTCTAAGACCCTAAGACCCTGAGACCCTGAGACCCTGAGACCCTGAGACCCTGAGACCCTGAGACCCTAAGACCCTGAACCCTAAACCCTAGCCCCAAACCCTAACCCGTAGCCCCAAACCCTAAACCCTAAACCTTAAGACCCTAAGACCCTAAGACCGCCAACCCAACATCCTGAAAGACGAAGGCAAGGTCCGCCACCTGCCGGGGGCCCACGAATTGCATGGACCAGTTTGGGGAAACTAGGGGGGAGTTTAGGGTTTAGGGTTAAGGGCTTAGGGTTTAGGGTTTAGGGTTTAGGGTTTAGGAGTTTTGGGGTTTAGGGGTTTTGGGCTTGGGGTTCAGGAGTGTCAGGGTTTAGGAGTGTCAGGGTTGAGGGGTTCAGGGTTTAGGAGTCTTAGGGTTTAGGGGTTTAGGGTTAGGGGTTCAGGGCTTCAGGGTTTAGGGTTTAGGGTTTAGGGGGGATTCTTACGGGAATCCCAACGCACTATACAAGCTAGTACAGTGGGCTCCAGTTCCCCGCAGTAGGCTCCACTCCCCGATAGTAGGGGTCATGTGGTTTGGATCATGTAGTGTTTAGACTTGGCCGGTAACCTCCCTAAACCCGAAACCCTAAACCCTGAACCCTGAACCCTAAACCACAATATATATATATATATATATATGTCCTATCTCCTTGAATGAGATGCTTCAAGAACCCCAGGCCGACTTTTGGTAGGCAACTCAGGCATCCTGTTAAGTGCAGGGGTGAAACCTAAACTGAAACCCTAAACCCTAAACCCTAAGCCCTAAGCCCTAAGCCCTAAACCCTAAACCCTAAACCCTAAACCCTAAACCCTAAACCCTGAACCCTGAACCCTGAACCCTGAACCCTAAACCCTAAACCCTAACCAGGGTTCAAGTTTTTGGGTGGAGGACAGCTGAGCGGCTGTCTTCCTTGGTGATGTAGCCCGCAGATTCCTAGACAAGCTGAAACCCTTAAACCTGAAGGTTTCGGGTATTTGGGGTCAAGATCCCTAATCCCTAAACCCTAAACCCTAAACCCTAAACCCTAAACCCTAAACCCTAAACCCTAAACCCTAAACCCTAAACCCTAAACCCTAAACCCTAAACCCTAAACCAGGCTCCGAAGTTACCCAGAGTCCAAGCGTAGGGCTTAGAAGTTTTTGGTTTGGTGGATCAGGTTTCCTATGCTGCCTCAGGAGCCGGCCTCCACCCTGGAATGTGGACCAGGGTCTTACCCTAAAAAAGGGTTCAGGGTTTGGGGTTTAGGGTTAGGGTTTAGGGTTTAGGGTTTAGGGTTTAGGGTTTAGGGTTTAGGGTTTAGGGTTTAGGGTTTAGAGGTTTTTATGGTTTAGGGTTTAGGGATGTCCAACTGCCCCTGGTTTTGCGGTCAGTCCCAAGCTTGTGCACGCGAGGTGATCGCTTGCCCATGAAGACGGACGTCAAAAAGCAGGCAAGCATAGAACCGACGCTTCAAACAGCGCAGGGTGGATGAGAGCGCAGCGATGCCCGCGCTGCCTGTTAGGCGTGGTTCAAAAACTTCGACTGGGACAAGTGCGCCAGCTTGAGTATGCGTCTGAACCCTAACACCCCAACACCCTAACACCCTAACACCCTAACACCCTAACACCCTAACACCCTAGCACCCTAACACCCTAGCACCGTAACACCCTAGCACCCTAACACCCTTTCAGGGTGTGGTTTTTTGGCAGCATTTGGCTTGCTCCCTGCGCCTGAGCCCTGCACCAAACGACCCCTTCAGAAGGCCTCAGCTCAGTTCGCAATTCACGAGCCTTTGGGGTGTTCAGCGTGCCCTAAGCCCTAAACCATGAACCCTAAACCCTAAACCCCTAAACCCTAAACCCCAAACCCTAAACCCTACACCCTAAACCCCAACCCTAAACCCCAAAACCCTAAACCCCAAACCCCAAACCCTAAACCCTGAACCGTGAGAGCTACGTAGCTGTGGAGCCCGAGGATGCCGCCGCCGTCGTGGAGTCAGCCTTCGACGCAGCGTCATCCTCGGCGTCGCTGGTGTTGGAGGGTTTAGGGTTTAGGGTCTAGGGTTTAGGGTTTAGGGTTTAGGGTTTAGGGTTTAGGGTTCAGGGTTCAGGGTTCAGGGTTTAGGGTTAGGAGCCCACGACCCTGACCCGAAGCGACCCACTGAGCATATCCTGAAAGTTTGCGGCAAGGTTGGGCCCAGCAATTGCACCCCAGAGAAAAAGGTTGAGAAGTTTTAGGGTCCAATGCTTTCGGGTTTGGGGGCCTGTGGGTATGCAGCTTGGAGGCCTTAGGGCCCGGAGATTTTCATAGTAAAGGGGTGCTGCTTAAGAATTCAGAGCTTTCACGCTTGAGGTGTAGCCCTAAACCCCTAAACCCCCCGAAACCCCGAAACCCTAAACCCTAAACCCTAAGCCCCTCTTGCCGAGGTGCAGTTGTCTGAAGAGAGCCTGGGGCGAGGTGGGCGATGACATTGGGGTTTGGGGTTTAGGGTTTTGGGTTTTGGGCGTTTACGGCTTTGGGATGTTTAGGGCACCTAATTTCAGGGGGCTTAGGCCTTAACGTTTCTTGATGGGTTCTGGGTTCCGATGTTTCTGGAAGGAGTGCTTGATTCTTCCAGCCCCATAAGCTCAAAATTCCCTTGGCGTAGTGTGCAACGCTAAACCCTAAACCCTAGACCCTAGACCCTAGACCCCGAACCCCAAACCCTAAACCCGAAACCCTGAACCATTGAAGTAGGTGGCTTCAGAAATTTCAGGTTGCTGGCATTGAGCAGCCCAAGGTTCGAGAAGCCAAGAGAGAAGTTGAGTTGTTGGGGTGTTGCGCAGTTTTTGGCCTTTCAGGGTTTAAGGCATCAGGTTGAGGGTTTGGGCTATCACCATGTCCTGTAGGTGTTGAGGTAGCTTTTTGGTCTCCTAGCTACCAGAACCTGTTTTTCTCAACTCTTCTTTATGGTCTATACAACCAAACCTTGTATGTTTGTTTGTGTGTGTGTGTGTGTCGGTAGTGTTTAGCAGAATCCCAAAAACGCTAAACCCTTTCTTCTGCCCTAAGTTTCCGCCAGCTGGGGTTGAGGGTCCGGGGTTTAGGGTCCGGGGTTTAGGCCCGAAACCCAAAACCCAAAACCCCAAACCCCAAACCCCAAACCCCAAACCCCAAACCCCAAACCCCAAACCCTAAACCCTAAACCCTAAACCCTAAACCCAAAACCCTAAACCGCAGCTCTGGGGTCGCCGTCGCAGACGTCCAAAAGCGACGACAGTTTCGCATCTCGGAGCCGCGAAAGCCAAAATTAGGTTAGGGTTTAGGGTTTAGGGTTTAGGGTTTAGGGTTTAGGGTTTAGGGTTTAGGGTTTAGGGTTTAGGGTTTAGGGTTTAGGGTTTAGGGTTTAGGGTTTAGGGTTTAGGGTGTAGGGTGTAGGGTGTAGGGTGTAGGGTGTAGGGTGTATGGTGTACGTAGGGTTCCCGGGAGAGCGCGACTGACAGGGAACATTTTTTTTAATGTTTAAGAATGTATCTGTTTTTTCCCTCCTTCTTTGGTGGTTTCTTAAGCAAATAGTAATGCAATGTGTAGGGTTGTAGGGTTTAGGGGCGCGCCTGGGGCCAGGCGATGTGTTCCACCTTGCCCTGTTGCTCAACTCCCTAACGCTCCTCGGCGAGGTTTGAGGTCCTATGCTCGAAGGGTTCTGTGTTTGGAGTTTGGGGATTTAGGGAAGGCTTGGGCGTTCCTCCCTCCCCCCTCCCCCGCCAAAAGCACCGAACACAACCAACGACCCTGCAAGCCTTCAGGCCCCCAAAAACCCTAAGCCCTAAACCCTAAACCCTAAGCCGAAACCCGAAACCCTAAGCCCTAAACCCTAAACCCCTAAACCCTAAACCCCAAAAGCCTTCAGGCCCCCGGACCCAAGATCCCGACACGGCCCAGAAGCCTTGAAACCTCAAACCCTCAAACCCTGGACCCTAAGCTTTGTCATAGTTGGGTACCATTTTACATGTTTAAGGGCACTTAAACCCAATAAGGAATATAAATGGTAAATTTTGAATATTATCCCAACCATGAACTGGCAAGCCCGAAGCCCCGGGCGCAGGGTTAAGGGTATACCCGGACCCTACAACCTGAACGTCACATTGGAAGCTACTGGTCCCAAAACCCCAAAGACACAACTGAAAGTAGGGTTTAGGGTTAAGGGTTCAGGCTTTAGGGTTTAGGATTTAGGATTTAGGGTGAACCCTCAAACCCCTTGCCTGGACCTCAAACTCCCAATCCCACACACCTCCAAAACTTCGCGGAAAATTGCAGCCCTTCAAATGGTCTCGCTTCTCAAAAGTCCAGGGCCTCTTTGGGTACCCTAACTACTAGGGGCCGCCCTAGGCAACGGGACCGCAATCTTGAGATCTGACCAAATAATCTTCAGTTTTGTGTGTGGGGGGTTCTTATGGGTACAGAAGCTTTCAGAACCTTTCTTTAATGTAATGGGGCCTGGGGCTTAGCGCTGAATTAGGGTTTAGGGCTTAGGGCTTGGGGTTCAGGGTTTAGTGTTTAGGGTTTGGGTTTAGGGTTTAGGGTTTAGGGTTTAGGGTTTAGGGTTTAGGGTTTAGGGTTTAGGGTTTAGGGTTTAGGGTTTAGGGTTTAGGGTTTAGGGTTTAGGGTTTAGGGCTTAGCCTTGGGCCCAGGAAGGTTCGACCGACTGCGCCCGCGACGGATGCGCTGATCCAGGCCTTGGAGGCGCATCTTACGGGGTTTAGGGTTTAGGGTTTAGGGTTTAGGGTTTAGGGTTTAGGGTTTAGGGTTTAGGGTTTAGGGTTTAGGGTTTACGGTTTGGGGTCCAGGGAGTTTGGGGTTTAGGGCTTAGGGATTCGGACGTAGAGAGTGTTGGTACAACTTCGCTGTAAGCCCTGAACGGCCCTCAACCCTACAGGCTCCCTGCAAACCCGAAAACCTGTAACCCCTAAAGGCCCTACTTAGCCTACAAGCACTAAACGCTCTGAAGCAAGGCCCCCTACTACAAACCCTACGAAGCCTATACACCTACAGGCCCTAAACCCCAAACCCTAGACCCCAAACCCTAAACCCATCTAAACCCTACACCCCAAACCCTAAACCCTAAACCCCCTAAACCCTAAACCCTAAACCCTAAACCCACCCAAACCCTAAACCCCATATCCTAAACCCCTAAGGGGTTCTTCCTGGGCTGCAAATCAGGCTCGCTGCCACCCACGCTACGTGCCCGAGGTTGCGGTGGTCAGCCACAGCCTTATACTTACTTAGCCCATCGCCCAATACCCCTTAAAACAAAGAGATATATATATATATATATACAGAAGGGCCTGTCATGGGGCCTGGGTTTTTTTTGGCATATTTTCATGGTTGCTTGCATGCTTCGGAAGGCCCTTATGAATTCATGTAACCCGTCGTTACACCAGCACGCGCCTTATGCCCTACACCCCGAGCCTTCTACAAAGCCAAACAAACCAAAAAAACCAAAAGAACCAAAAGAACCAAAAAAACCAAAAACAACAAAACAACCAAGGATTTCCACACTACTCTGAAACCTTCGGACTAGTGTGAAAATCCTTGGTTTTTTTGGTTTTTTTGGTTCTTTTGTTTTTTTTGGTTTTTTTGGTTTCCGCTGCAGGTGACGCACTCGGACACAATTCCCTGCGACTGCTCTTTTGGGTTGGGCTTGGGGTCTATGTAAACATGACTATTGTATAATATATCTTATGCTATGCTTCCGATGGGTCCAGCTGCTTATAAGCAAGCCTTCTGCTTATAAGCAGTCAGACTGCTTATAAGTCATACTTCTGCTTATAAGCACCGCCTAGCTATTCTCTTTTACGTTACAGGTCTGGCTTTTCTTGCTATGCACCTCGGCTGCACTGGGTGTTTTCTTCTTTGATTTTTTTGCCGTATGCGACTAGACTTGGACACGACGGACTGCGTAACACAAGGCCTTGAGCTAAGACTTCGAGCCACGACTTATATTCGAAGGCATGTGGCTATAGCATATGCACGTAGCTTGTCCAGTTGCGCTTAGCCTAGCCTGAATATGAAGCGCTCTGCCCACGTTGCCGGCATCGCGAACATCCAAAATGGCATCATCAGCCTCCAGCTCGAGAACCTGTCCATTCGGCCTTCTCCCGCAGCCTCCTCGCCTCCTTACGCCTCGCGTCCTTCCGCATCGCCTTCTTCCGCATCGCCTCCTTCCGCATCGTGCTCACCCCCTCTCATTGTCGATGTGTTGGCCAAGATTCAGGATGGCACCTACACCACACACGAGAGCAAGCGGGGCCTCACCGGACGGCAGATCTTCAGGTGGGACTCAAAGGCGACTGGAACCCAACGGCCGAGGCCGCTTTGCAGGTGTGGTTGAGCTCGCCCAAAAAGGGCTTCAAACAGCAGGCCGATGAGAGGACTTTGGCCATCACGGACGCGCCAGCTACCTCAACACTGGCTATCGTAGACACCCCAGACACAAAGAACTTGGCCATTCGGGAGACCCCGGACCCCAAGACTTCGACGACTGTGGACAATAACAAGGACAACACAAACGACGACGGCGCTGCCCCTGCATCCTCTTCGGGCTCTTCGTCCTCCTCCAGTTCGTCAGGGTCAGACTCATCCATGCCTAAGACCAAGAGGGGCTTGCGTGCACGTGTAAAAAAACTGGAGGCGACGAACTCCCAGTTGAAAGCCGCTCTCGAAGAGACTACAGAGGATCTCTTCTGGGCTAATGAGGCTCTGAGGGTCGGTCCAAGGAGCCAAACGCAAGCTGTCAAAGCCAAGTGTGCAGGCTGCGCGCGTGTTACAAAAGAGTAACTCAAGACTTGGTCGTGCAGCGTGTGTACATATCTTTCTGTGGCTAGGTTCAAGTTCCATCCTGTCCGTTCTCGCAGTCCTCTCACTCGCCTGCCATGTCCGTGTGGTCCGCCAAGCCGCCGGCCGACTTCACTCAGGCATGTCTGCTTGCGGCTCCATTGGATTTTCGCGCCCTCGACGCCCCGGTGATCCATGCACGAACCTCGGAGCTTGGCAGCTTTGACATGCTACCGCTCAAAGCAGCAACGCATTCCACTTCGGTAAAGTCCTTGGTTGAGCTTGTCAAACCGATGTCTGCGGGGGACTTTGATTTCGGACACCTTCATCACCTCATATCCACCGCCAAGTATGAGGACCTTCCCGGCCCTTGTCTGTGAGCTTTGGCAATGGCACGAAATTCAAGATGCAGCTTGTGGGCCAGCAGTCTTCGGATGGTCAGTGGATTTTCTTGAAGCACTTCATCTTTGAAAACAAGATCCCCGCTCGGCTTCTCAAGACAACTCTCGCAGGGGACCTCCACATCATCAACTACGGCACGAACTTCCGCAGCGGTCTCAAGGGCTTCCAGTATATGTTGGAACATGTTGGCCAATGGAGCCCAAAACCAAGACGAAAGAAACATCGGATCTGCAGAAAGGCTTCGACTTTATTCGCTCTACGGGCCCTCGGTCCAACATGCACAATCGGCAGACCGAGTGGACCGAAGTTGAGATTCACAAAGAAGACAGTCCCATCTTCGGCTGGTCGGCGGGCTTAGTCAAGGAGTCGCTTCGCGGCTACGCCAACTCCAATGTCTTCGCCGACTGTATCAGCAACTTCTTCGTCACGCTGCACGATCTCCAAGGCTGGTTCCTTCATGATGTTCTTGTTCCTCTCCTGCCCAGCATGAAGTCCAAGACCTTGGTCATGATGGGGCTGGCCGAGAAGGGCAAAACTCCGGCGGCCCAAGCGCTCGCACTGGTTTCAATGCATCCAAGGTATTTCAACGACGACTATGTCCTCCAGAGTCCCAGACGATTTGATATGTAAATACGCATGTACCCAAATAGTGGGGTTGGATATACCCAAATAGTGGGGTTGCAAAAACCCAGGCCCCATGGCAGGCCGCTCTCTCTCTCTCTATATATATATATATATGTGTTTTTATACATATACATATATGTGTATATATATATATGTATATGCCCTAAATCATATTGAGGATCCCTATAGAATATGAGGTGCGTGGCTTAATAAAGAGGGTATTTGGGCTCTTTGGGTAGTTGAACTGTAAACTTTTGGTCAAGGGGTGAAGGCTCTTACCCCTAAGGTACCTGCCCTGAGGATCTTTCAGAAGGGGTTAGGGTTCAAGGGTTTGGGGTTCAGGGTTTAGGGTTTAGGGTTTGGGAGTACAACCTTAGGGATCCGAGATAGAACACCATGATTTGGGTTTTCCAAACGAATTATTCTGCTCTTTTTTCTGATTCCTTGGGTATCGGAGAAGTAAACGCCCGCCTCGAAGCCAAGGAGGGGCCTGTCCTTGGGGGGTGTTTTTTGGTTTTTTGGGTGTTTTGGTTTTGGGTGGTTCGGGTTTCTTTTGGGGTGTAGGGGGTTTGTGGGTTAGGTTTTTTGGGGCTTTTGGCGGCTTTAGGGGTTCTGGTTTAGGCTGGACTACCCTGCTACTAAACTGCGAGGCTAGGACGTGAGGCAGAGCGTCCTTGTACACAAGATGCTGAGACCCTACGCCTTGAAGCTTTACCCTAAGCCGGGAACCCTTGCATGACCAATTCTTGAAATGATGGTCCACTCACATTCTTGGGGCACGCTAAGTCTGGTTTAAGGGCTTGTTTTTACAAGTAGGTGCCGCATGAGGGTTACAGAGCCTGCCACATCTGAATCCCTCGGTCAAGAGTTGTGGTTTGTCGTGAAAGCCTGAGGCCCCGAACCTTACAGCCCAGAACCCTAAACCCAGGACCAAACCCTAAATCCTAAACCCCTAAACCCCTAAACCCTTAAAACACCTAAACCCCTAACCCCTAAACCCTAAACCCTAAACCCTAAACCCTAAACCCTAAACCCTAAACCCTAAACCCTAAACCCTAAACCCTAAACCCTAAACCCTAAACCCTAAACCCTAAACCCTAAACCCTAAACCCTAAACCTAAACCCTAAACCCAAAACCCCCTAAACCCTAAACCCTAAACCCTAAACCCTAAACCCTAAACCCTAAACCCTAAACCCTAAACCCTAAACCCTAAACCCTAAACCCTAAACCCTAACCCTAAACCCTAAACCCAGGCCTACTTTTGGGGGCCTTCGCCCGGCTCCCGCGCCTGCCGCCGGTTCGCCTCCAGGAGTCGGTTTGGGGGTAGGGTTTAGGGTTTGGGGTTTAGGGTTTAGGGTTTAGGGTTTAGGGTTAGGGCTTAGGGTTTAGGGTTAGGGTTTAGGGTTTAGGGTTTAGGGTTTAGGGTTTAGGGTTTAGGGTTTAGGGTTTAGGGTTTAGGGTTTAGGTTTTATGGTTTTGGGTTTAGGGTTTAGGGTTTAGGGTTTAGGGTTTAGGGTTTAGGGTTTAGGGTTTAGGGTTTAGGGTTTAGGGTTTAGGGTTTAGGGTTTAGGGTTTAGGGTTTAGGGTTTAGGGTTTAGGGTTTAGGGGTAGGGTTTAGGGTTTGGGGTTTGGGGTTTGGGGTCTAGGGTCTAGGGTCTAGGGTTTAGGCTGTTGTTTTTTTGAGGAGGTGTTCTGTTTTGTTGCTGTATATCGAGAAATCTAGAAATCGATATCAATATACGTATAAGTGCCTATATGTATATATATATATATATAGAAGGTAGATATAAATAAACAATACATACATATATATATATATAATATGTGCATCTATGGATTTACACACATTTCTTTGTTTTTTTTGGGGGGAGGGGAGCGTGGCGGACGTGGCTGTCTTCTTTCCGAGCCTTTGTTGCGTTTAACGCTGCTAAGGATTTTTTCTTTTGGGAGGGGGGGGGAAGGTGACACTGCTACAAAGCTCTTTCCGGCAGAAGAAAATTCTAAGCCCTAAGCCCTAAACCCGAAAGACTCTAAACCCTGAAACTTTAGGCTGCGGCTTCTTCTTCCCTGGGGGAAGATAAACCCTAAACCCTAAACCCTAAACCCTAAACCCTAAACCCTAAACCCTAAACCCTAAACCCTAAACCCTAAACTGAAAGCAGCTTCTTACGGCTTGAAGGCTTCAGAGGCTGCAGGAGGTTCTTGGGGATGTGGAAGGCTTCAGGTCCAAGGTGCTGGGGGTTTTAGGGGGGTTGGGGTTTGTGGAAAAGAGGTTTGGGGTTTGGGGTTTAGGGTTTAGGGTTTAGGGTACCTTTGTTTGGGAGCTGAGGTTGGGGTTAGTGGTGCGGTCTCGCGGGAGGTTTTGCATCAGTTTGCTTGATGCGACGCCTTTTTGTAGAGGCGGAGCTTTGTATGATTTAGGGTTTAGGGTTTATACGGTTTGCAGGGTGTCAGGGTTTAGAGTCAGAGCCCAGGGGACAAGACAAGTACGTTTATTTCAGCTTGAGGCAGCTATGGCAAGCATGGAGAAGTAAGTACGGTAAGGTTGAACCTTTCAGTGCTTGTTGGGTGGACCGGGGCCTGTCTGAGCCCACCGGAACTGTAGGTTCAACGTGAACCACGAACAACTTCTGTTCATGTTTGGTCTTGAGGCAGGATTTTAGGGGCTAGCTAGGTTTTCGCCAGATCCGCTCAAACCCTAAGCCGTAATTCAGGGTTTAGGGTTCAGGGTTTAATTAGGGTCTAGGGTTAAACCTCAAATCCCAAAACCCTCAGCGCAGACGACCCGCCGAATCAGCCATTAAACGTCCCTGAAGCCCCAAACCTCGGTCGCCCAGTGGTACCCTTTTCCCTTCTTTGGTTCGCGACTCTAAACCCTAAACCCTAAACCCCAAGCCCTAAACCCTAAACCCTAAACCCCAAACCCTAAACACGGCTCAAGGAGGCCGCGCGGAGGAGCGCCGAAGCCAAGGCAGGAGCTCGACCACGGCTTCTATACGATGCGGGTTTTGGGGTCCAGCTTTGGGGTTTAGGGTTTAGGGTTTCGGGTTGAGGGTTTAGGGTTTAGGGTTTTTGTTTTAGGGTTTAGGGTTTAGGGTTTAAGCCCTAAACCCAAAACCCAAAACCCTAAACCCTAAAACTCTGACGAGGTCAGCCGAGATGCGTACGGGCACCTGGCACTGCCAAACTGCGTTGGGCTGCTAAGCCCCTGACTCAATCCTTCAGGTTTTGTTCAGGGTTTAGGGTTTAGGGTTTAGGGTTTAGGGTTTAGGGTTTAGAGTCAGGGTTTAGGGTTGTGTGGGGTTGAGGTTCAAGGCTGAAATGAACTTGCCAACTAGAAAGATGGGCCCTGTTGCTCAAGGACTGTGTGATGTTGAAATGGCTTACCTGTAGGTAGGGTTTAGGGTTTAGGGTTTGGGGTTTGGGGTTTTGGGGTTTTGGGGTTTAGGGTTGAGGGTTGAGGGTTCAGGGTTTAGGGTTCAGAGTTGAGGGTTGAGGGTTGACGGGTTTAGGGCTTCAGAAGTAGTAGGCTCCCGCCGAGGCGTTAGTCACCGTTGGGGTTTGTTGGGGCGTGCGCAGAATCATGTTGTTTAGGGTTTAGGGTTTAGGGTTTAGGGTTTTGGGTTTTGGGGGGTGGGGCGGGGGGAAGGGCGTCTGAGACAAGAAGGCCCGGCTGAGAACCTGTCGGTGAGGGTTTGTTTGTGTGTGTGTGTTACAGGGAAAGCTGAAGGTTTGACGGTCTAATGTTTTGAGGCGTAGTTTTTGTGGGGCTTACGGATCTTGGGCAGTGGGTCTTTGGGGCTTTCGGCTTATTTCGGGTTTGCTCGCGGTTCTTATGCTAGGCATTCCCGGGTGAGAGAAGGCACATAATTCGGCAGCGGTGTGCGCTCCTTTCATATGTTTGGGCGGAGGGCTTTGGCGGTTTCGGATTTCTTGGGTTTGTTGTGTGTTTGAGGGCTACCAGAGATCAGGGGTTCATTGGTTCAGGGCCCTAAACCCTAACCCTAAAACCTAAAACCGAAACTAAACCCTAAGTTGAGATTTCTGAGCAAAACGAGAGGTGCGCTGGTGCGCTTGGATGCCCGCCGCTCGTCCTCCCTGCGGCCTTGGTTTCGCCTGGCGCCCCAAGGGTTATAGGGTTCTTAAGGGACGGGGTTCATGGGGGTTGGTACCTACGCAACCTCAGGGTTTAGGGTATTTAGGGTATTTAGATGTATTTAGGGTACTTAGGGTACTCAGTGTATTTGGGGTTTAGGGTTTAGGGTTTAGGGTTTAGGGTTTAGGGTTTAGCGAGTTTTAGGGAACAGTGGGGAGGATTAAGGAACCTTGGGTTACATACCCCCTTTGATACCCCCTCCCTTAAGAACCCTATAGAAGGGCTACAAATCCATGGCTTGGGTTGCCGGAAGGATTCCGGGTTTAGGGTTTAGGGTTTAGGGTTTAGGGTTTAGGGTTTAGGGTTTAGGGTTTAGGGTTTCAAGCCCTATAAGCCCGCTAAACCCTAGAAGGTTCAGGGTTGGGCTGAGCATTCGGCGCCCATGTTTCGCAGACTTCCCGTCCCACGCGCTGGTTCCCTAGGTGTTAATGTGGTCCCTTACCCTCTGTAAAGGCTTCTGATATATGGGCCCATGGGTTGTATGGGGTGGGCTGAACCCTAGACCCTATACCCAAGAATCAAGACTCAGAAGCCTTGCCCTTATGGTTTAGGGTTTAGGGCCCAGGGAGAGTCTAGGGTTTGTGGTTGAGGGTTGAGGGCTGAGGGTTTTACAGCCGCACACAATTTGTTGAAGCCTTGAAGCCTTGTCAGGTTTGAAGCAGGAGTTTAGGGGTCAGGGAGGCTTTCAAGACTTTGGGCTCCCAAGTGATCTTGAAGGGATTCTCATGGAACTGCCTAAACTCTCAACCCCTAAACCCTAAAACCCGACTTGTTCACCCCCGCAGTCCCCTGTAGGGTCCACTTAGCACCGCTCAAAGACAAGGTGCGCCAGCACAGGCCCCCTTAAAGGCCCAAAACTCCTTTGCGCACTTCTCAAAATGCCAGAAGCTTCGACCCTAACCCAGATTTGGAGTGCTTCGGGTTTCGGGTTTGGGCTGATTCAAGTCATATATTCCCTTGCGGCACTCTAGATTGCGAGGAATACAATACTGCTATATACCGGGTACTGCATACTGAGTGGCATACTGTATACTAGACCCAGAAAAGGGCCCAAACTTGAGATCTACAACCCCAAAAGCCCGAGACCCGAGACCCGAAACCCTAGATCCTAAACTCAGCCCGGCTCCTGGGAACATTGGAAGCACTCCTTTCTTCGGGTGTGGCGTGGAATGCCCGGGCCCCTGGGGTGTTGTAGGTTTGGGGGTTCAAGGGAATAAACATACCCTGGGCTCAGGGTTTAGGGGTTTGGTTTTTTGTGGCAGCCCAGTGGTGCTCTTTTCCTTTGTTTTTGGTTCAAGGTTCCATTATCGAGTAGCCAACCCACAGCCCTCCCCTTAGTAGCTGCACGAGTACGCTTTACGCTTTTGGGGATGTTATCATCACCTATAGAACTGAAGGTGTACTTCTTTTTTTTTTTTTGGGGGGGGGGGGACTTCTGCAACCCTAAACCCTAAACCCTATATCCTAAACCCTAAACGCAGCAGCTAAGTAGTTTGGGGGTTTAGGGCTCAGGGTTTCGGATATCCAGGCATCGAAGCGCCCTGGTTCTTGAGATACGAAGGACCTTAGGTGTAGGAAGCGGATAGGGGACTACTACTCGTATAGGGTTTAGGGTCATCTCTGAAGATCACTTCGTCCAGATCCCGCTAGTAAGTTGTGCCCCTCAACCCTAAACCCTAAACCCTAAACCCTAAACCCTAAACCCTAAACCCTAAACCCTAAACCGCAAACCCTGAACCCTGAACCCTGAACCCTGAACCCTGAGCCCTGAGCCCTGAACCCTGAACCCTGAACCCTGAACCCTGAACCTGAGGCCTCAACCCTCAACCCTGAAGCCTGGACCCTGGACCCTGAACCCTGAACCCTGAACCCTGAACCCTGAACCCTGAACCCTGAACCCTGAACCCTGAACCCTGAACCCTGAACCCTGAACCCTGAACCCTGAACCCTAACCCCACTTGATGAAGTCTCCGAGCAACCCAACATCATACTTTTTGTTGTATGTGCAAACCCACTTATGGGTTGTTTTGGATCACCTTTGAAGCATAAATAAACAGGCTTCTTGATAAATGCAGCACCATGCGCCACAACCCCCGTCCCCGACCCAAAACCTTCGCCCTAAGCCCTGAACCCTAAACCCTGCCTCCCCAGCCCACCACCCAGGGCTTTAGGGTTTCGCAGTGGCTCTGCCAAGAGTTGTCTCTCAGACCTCCATCCTCCCCTTATCCCTTCATTTCCTCCATTTAGAAAATGGCAAAAGAAAAAGCTGAGCCATGGCTCCTCCACCCTATCCCTAAACCCTAAACCCTAAACCCTAAACCCTAAACCCTAAACCCTAAACCCTAAACCCTAAACCCTAAACCCTAAACCCTAAACCCTCAACTTGTACCCATGCCCTGGAACCCTAAACCCTCAACCCTAGGGCCGATAAACCCTATGCCTTACACTGTCCTTAAGGGAATGGGTTTAGGATTTAGGGGTTTAGGGTTTAGGGTTTAGGGTTTAGGGTTTAGGGTTTAGGGTGTGCAAGGGGTGGGTGACCCCCAAACCCTCGAATCCTAAAAACCCGAAACCAGCTTCCAAGCTCCAAAAACCTAAACCGCAAAGCCCCGAACCCAAAGCCCTAAAACCCCAGATCCTAAACCCCAAACCCTCAAACCCCCTAAGCTCTGAAGCCTTAAAGCCCTGGATCCTAAACCCTAAGCCCTCAAGCCCCCTAAACCCTAAAGCCCTGAAACCCTAGGTCCTATAAACCCTAAACCCTAAACCCTAAACCCTAAACCCTAAACCCTAAACCCTAAACCCTAAACCCTAAACCCTAAACCCGCCTTCCAGGCGCGGAGTTTGCCTACGGCGCTCAGCTCCCTCTGCAACTGAGCTCTGCACACTTTTGGGGTTTGGGGTTTAGGGTTTAGGGTTTAGGGTTTAGGGTTTAGGGCACACTGTTGAGTTCAGGGTTTGGGGTTCAGGGTTTTGGGTTCAAGGTTTAGGGTTTATAGGGTTTTTAAGGTTCTGGGTTTTGGGTTCAAGGTTTAGGTTTTAATTAGAGGGTTCATGGGGTTCAGGGTTTGGAGTATTCAGTCGCCTGAAAGGCTTAGGCAGGCCCTAAGCCCTAAAGCGGGTTAAGGGTTTAGGGTTCAGGGTTTAGGGATTACCCCCACCGCCCAGGACGCATGTTGAAAAGAAGTTAGGCTTGTGTGCGATCTGGGTGTTTCGGAAGCTGCGGTTTAGGGGTCAGTTTTTAGGGTTTAGAGTGTAGGGTTTAGGGTTTAGGATTCAGGGTTTAGGGTTCGATCCGGGTGTGACTTTCGGGCATAGGCTTTTTGGGGCGCTTTGGGGTACTGCATCCGGTTTTTTTTTGGCTTTAGGGCTTCGGGCTCTGGAGTCACGTAGTCAGCCAAATAGCCTTAATTTATGGGGGGAACCTAGGGAGGGTAGTATGGAGTAGTATGGAGGGGGGATAGTAGGGGAACCCATGTTATAGGGATATCAGGGCATGTTGACATGGATGGCAGATGGGTGACAACATTCCCTAACACGAGCCTAAACCCCAAGCCCTAAACCTTAAGCTTCTGCCGAAGAAAAGCTTGGCTGGCTACCCTGACACCAAGGGACACCCCATCTACGTCGGCAAGAAAGTAGGTTTTAGGGAAACCCGCCACCTTGATGCCGCACGTCAGGGTTTAGGCTTCGGGAGGTTTAGTGTTCGACAAATCTCAGAGAACCCTAAACCCCGAACCCTAAACCCTAAACCCTAAACCCTAAACCCTAAACCCCAAGAGCCCTACAGAGCTGTAGGGTGCATCCTGATCTCCAGACACAGTGGGTCCAGCCTTCGCACCGACATGCTCAAGTAGGCTTTGGAGCTGCGGGTTTAGAACCTAAACCCTAACCCCTAAGCCCCAAGCCCTGAACCCTAAACCCTAAACCCTAAACCCTAAACCCTAAACCCTAAACCCTAAACCCTAAACCCTAAACCCTAAACCCTAAACCCTAAACCCTAAACCCTAAGCCCTAAGCCCTAAGCCCTAAACCCTAAACCCTAAACCCGAAACCCGAAACCTAAACCCTAAGCCCTAAACCTAAACCCTAAATCCTAAGCCTTAAATCCTAAGCCCTAACTCTGTAGTCGAGTTTCGCCCGAGTTGGCGACCCTGAACCCTGAAGAGTGGGGTCCAGAATGATAGCTAGCTGCCTGAAGGTATGATCTCCTGCCGCTGCTGGTCACAGGCTGGAAACCCTACATATCCACAAGCAAGGGTTTAGGGTTTAGGGTTTGCGGTTTACGGTTTAGGGTTTAGGGTTAGGGTTTGGGGCTGAGGGGGTTCGGGTTTGGGGTTCAGGGGGTTCGGGTTTAGGGTTCACATGTCTTTGGGACCACAAGTACCCAAGGGTCGGGCGTGAAATTCGGCCTTTTCTGAGGAGGAATCGCACCTCCCAGGGTGTGGGTCGAAGCCCGGCAGCCCGCTACGTGTTTAGCATGTCGTTATAGGGTCGGCTGCTTCTCAGGCCCTGTAAGACTCAAGGCTCTACCACCCCAAGTTCCCCAAACCCCTTTTAGGCATTCCCCAAAATTGTGGGGAGGCCCCCCCCCCTATATTATATATATATATATATATCTATATATATATATATTTTTTAAATTAGATAAATATGTGTGTATATATATATAGATATATTCTTTTTACACCCACCAAAAGACCATAATCCTTGTTGCAGGAAACCCCCCAAGAGGGTAATTATTGCTCGACACAACCTCTCGCAGGAGTCTGGTGGTTAAATCTACAGCCTATAACGCCTAAACACCCTAGACACTAACCCCCAAACCCAAAATCCCGTAAGAAGCCGGGTTTCTTTAGGACCTGGGGAGTTCAGGGTTTAAAAGGGCTCAGGTTTAGGGTTTAGAGATACGGAATCCTTAGCCAAAGCCAAGCAGGTCCGCGGTTGTGATGGCAGTTGTTAACCCTGAGTGCCGCAGCTTCTGGGATCTCGGGCTCAGGGAATGTAGGGTTTAGGGTTTAGAGTTTAGGGTTTAGGGTTTAGGGTTTAGGGTTTTTAGGATCTGGACGCCATGGAGCTTCCGTCAGCACCCCCCCAGCGCATGGAGACCGAGCCAGTGCGTGTGCGCATGGAGAACGAGCCAGTGTTCGCGCCTCACGAGGTTCCGCCACCGATGCCATCTCTGCCTACTATGCCCACTGCATCGTGCCTTGGCTAACTTTGCCGTGTTGCTTGCACGAGCCTGGCTGCCTGGCAACTCTCGCCCCATCCATAGTGCCCATAACGCTCGGAAACCTTCTGGACGCATGAACTGATCAGACAGGCAGCTGCTATTCCTTAAGCCCTATGATTACACTTCAATCTGCGAAGGAACATGGAGCTCAACCGGTGCAACAGAGGCGACATTGAAACCGGCAATGCGGAGTCCGTTGGGTCCATGTTCGGCGTGGTGCCAACTGGGCAGAGGGAGACTTCTCCTGGCACAGTTGCGTCTTGGGCCGGCCAAGGGAGTCATGTGTTCCAAGCCCGCAAAACCCTAAAAGCCCCAAACCCTAAACCCAAAAAAACCCAAACGGCCCTGTATTCATGGAGCGGGCAACCCGCCCTTCGCCTCCCCCCTCAACACAAAATCATAGAAACAAATACATATGTATGATATGTCTATATATATATATGTGTCTACTTATATGTCTATATATATATATATATGTATGTATATTTCGTTTGAACATCCCAATAGGGTTTAGGGTTCAGTGGCCCAGGAACCCTAAGCCGGCAGTGGCTCCAAGGGTAGTTTCTTGGGCCCTTAGCATGGGCCCTTACCCTCTTTAACAGCTTCTGGTGTCTGGGCCCTTGGGTTTAGGGTTTAGGGTTTAGGGTTTAGGGTTTGGGGTTTAGGGTTTAAGGTTTAGGGTTTAGGGTTTAAGGTTCAGGGTTTAGGGTTTAGGGGTAAGCGTTTAAGGGCCCATACCAGGGGACCATGAAACTACCCTCAGTGCAGAGGTGGAAGGAGGAGGAGGAGGAGGTGGATATGAAATGCCAGCAGGGGACCTCTCGCCTCGATCCAGCATCCTTCTTCCGGTGGGCCAGGGCCAAAACCCTGAACCCTAGACCCTAGACCCTAGACCCTAGACCCGAAGTTGAGGGCTCAAAGCCAGCATCTCTCCCAGAAATCCCCAAAGGACCTTACAATACAAACCATCCTCCGAAGTCAACAGGCGCTTAGATTACAGTCCTTGAGTTTGACATGATCTCCGAAACCGAACCCTAACCTAACCCCCAAAAACCCTCAGAATCCCAAATCTTAAGCCTTAACGCCCTAGAACCCCTTGCCCTAAACCCTTGAAACCATGAGCCCTTGAGACCTTGATTCCTACGACCCTATCGCCACCCCGTGAACCCGCTGCCCTGAATCAGGTTCGACGATGCAGCTCCATGGACCAGATGCGGGCAGCAAGTGACGCCATGCAGGTTAGAGACGGCACAGGGTGCATGTGTTAGGGGCTGACTGGGTGGTAGCTTTATCTCGTATCGCCTGGTAGAAATACGCACCGGGGAGCGTCCACATTGGGGAGTTACACTTTAGGTAGCTACATCGAGTCTTTGAAAGGCTAATGGTTTTTCATTGGTGGACAGCGTCCACACTGGGGAATCACGCTTCACATGCAACATTCAAAGTTGACATTTTCCAGCGGTCTGCAGTGCAGGGCAACATTTAGGAAGTCGACCGAAGCTGCGTCTCATTGGGGCGAAGCATCTCCCGCAGCGATGAAAGTTACCATGCAAACCAGCACAGCTTCCTGCGGCAATGCATGGGTTTGTTGATGGTTTCGCTGTGTGAGGGTCAATTTTCAGAGCTTTGCTGCAGAGTTGAAGAAAACAGTGCCAGTCGCACTAGGCTGCGCGGCAGTTTGGCACAATAGGTTTTAGCGGCATGCTCTCGTCTATCCGGATCGCGGCGCCGTTGGCTACGATACCCTTGTCGGGTTTGGGGGCTCAAGATCGCTTGGGGGATTTAGCTCCGGATGAAGAACGGGTTTTGAGACTTGGGGGTCGGGAGGTCCCTCCGCCCCACCCCCTCCTCCTTCCTCTTCCTCTCCCCCCCCCCCCCCCCTTTTCCCCATGTCACGGGTAAGGAGCCTTATTTCAAGCCCTTCTAGAATCCAGCCTGCTAAGCCCAAGGATCAGGCGCTTCTTTTCCGGGCGGCGAATCTTTTTGCCTTGTCGGAGGCCTATGCATTTCAGCTTTATGCGGGTTGAGCAGGGCTCGTAATTCCGATTGGGTTTACGGTGCTTTTCTTCCGGGTGCTTAACTCAGGGGTTTAGAGTGTTTCGTGGGTTCTGGGTTTGCGGGAGCATTGCGGTGTGAGATGCGTAGTTTGGACTTGGGGGGTTTTGGAGACTGGCAGGTTGGAGCGACTTCAGGAATACTCACGGAAGCCCAATGCTGACACCCTAGGGAGAGCTTGGCCCTACACCCAAGCGAAGCGGAACCCGTGTGCTTTTCTTGTTGTGGGTGTCTTTTTGCTGTGGGTGCTTTTTTCCGGGGGCCGCCCCGGTGAGTGAGTGACCTGGCGCGTGTCGTGCCCGCACCTGCGGCAAAAAAAAAACGCGCCCCCGCACCCGCAGCAAAAAAAAAACGCGCCCCCCGCCCCACCCTCCCCCCCCCCAACACCCCCCCTCTTTTAAACTGTGCAAGCGTTTTCAAAGTATTGAATCCTTCCCAAGCCCATCATGCGAGCATTGTGTTTGCAAACGGCGGAGGGAGGGCTTCGCCCCGCCCCCCCCCCCCCGCTTTTTTTTAAACTGTGCCAGCATATGAATCCTGTCCAAGCCTATCATGCGCGAGCCTTTGGTTTGCCAAGGGGGGGGGGGGGGGGGCCAACCCCCCCGCTTCTTAAAGCCATGCCGGCTTGCTTCAAAGCATATATGAATCCTTTCCGAACCCATCATGTGAGCATCCACCCGCTTGAAAGGGGGGGGGGGGCTGCGCTGTTTTTGGCCGGGCAAACTTGCTTCAATCATACGAATCCCGTCCAAACCCATGATGATGCGAGCATAAATGGGGGGGGGGGGGGTGCGCCCCCCCACAACCCGCCCGCTTTTTGTAGCCGGGCAAGCCTGCTTCAAAGCATGCGAATCCCTTCCAAACGCAGCTTGCGAGCATTGTGTTATAAAATATAGAGAAATTAGAGGGTTCCTATGACAACATAGAGGAAATAGTATAGCGAAAATAAAAAATAGAAGCCTTGATCGTCAAACATAGAGAATTTCCTATTTCCATAGCAAGAAAAGAGAGGTTTTCACATCAGAAAAGAGAGGTTTTGATGTTTTGATGTGCAATTTTGAGAAAATGGAGGTTTTCCTGTGAAGATACAGAGAAAAATGGTTTTCCTTTTAAAATACGACAAGAGGAACAAGCACTTTTTTTTTGCAAGTCGCATGTTGAGATAACACAGAGAATTTGTTTCTCATGTATTCCTCTTAAATATAGAGGAAAACTATGACAATATAGACAAAGGAGAGAGAAGTAGAGGTATTCGTTATAAGATAAGGTTTACATATAAATGTAGAGAAAATAGAGGTTTTCATATTCAAATGTAGAGAGAAAGAGGTTTTCCAATTAAATTACAGAGAAAAGAGAGGTTTTCATATGAAAATATAGAGAAAACAGCAACAACACGCCCCCGCACCCGCAGCAAAAAACAAAACGCGCCCCCACCGCACCCGCAGCAAACAAAAATGAACGTGCCCCCACCGCACCCGCAGCAACAAAAAGCGCGCCCCCGCAACGTGCCCCGCACCCGCGGCAAAAAAAATGGCGCCCCACACCCGCAACAAAAAAACACCTGCAAGCAAAAAACACTCTTACCCCAAGCGAAGCGCGCCAACATGTCACCCACCCCCACTATTCGCCTTGATCCCCACCAAAAGCCTTCAGACACTCTAGATAACTTGATCTGCAAACCCTAAACCCGCCCTAAACCCAAAAACCCTCCAACCCCACGAAGCTCCAAAACCCGAAAGCCCAAGAATCCTAACACCCTGCAACCCTGCAGCCGAACCCACCCTAAACCCCCTAAACCCCCTAAACCCCCTAAACCCCCTAAACCCCCTAAACCCCCTAAACCCCCTAAACCCCCTAAACCCCCTAAACCCCCTAAACCCTGTAAACCCTCTAAACCCTAAACCCTAAACCCGAAACCCTAAACCCTAAACGTCTGCAGAGGACTCTTTTGTCGATGCGCGGGGGCCTTGGAGAGCCACGGACTCCTTCATAGCGCTTTGGCGCCTGGTCGGCACTTGTGTCTATAGCGCTCGGGGTTTAGGGTTTAGGGTTTAGGGTTTAGGGTTTAGGGTTTAGGGTTTAGGGTTTAGGGTTTAGGGTTTAGGGTTTAGGGTTTAGGTTTGCTCAGGGTTTAGGGTTGAGGTTTGCTCAGGGTCTAGGGTTGAGATATACATATACTATACATGCATATGGACATTTATCAAAACAGGGGTACCCTTTTGATGGACCCCAATGTGGTCTAATCCCCCTGTAAGCACCGGCTAGTCAGGTACAAATTGAATGCAGACTCGATTTCGTGTGGCATCTCAGAAACCGTCCTGGCACCAAATAGTCAAACCCTAAACCCGAAACCCTAAACGTGTAAGGTTAAGTGGCTTAGCCCTGACACCTCAAGCACCGAAGACTTACCCTAAACCCTATACCCTATACCCTAACCCTAAACCCTAAACCCTAAACCCTAACCGTTCGCCATGTTCCCAGGGGCGCCTGTCTCTACTTCCTCATAGGCCTCGCGCCCAGTGGTTGGTCCAAGATCAGTCAGAGGGCCGTGCTTGCCGTTGCGATTCTGACGACTGCGACTGGGCTTAACTCGGTATTTCGCATGCCGGCCTTAATTTTGTAGGGAATCAAATAGAACTAGGAACCTTATGTCCCCCAGAATACCATTTGGTTTTGGGAAGGTGGACAAACTGCATGATTTCCCGTATTGGGCTTTGGGCGAGCTGCGTTCTTCAGTGGTTGGGGTGTACAGCCCTAAGACCTAAACCCCCGGGGCAGTACCTAAACCCTGAACCCAAAGCCCTACCCTAAACCCTAAACCCTAAACCCTAAACCCTAAACCCTAAACCCTAAACCCTAAACCCTAAACCCTAAACCCTAAACCCTAAACCCCAAACCCTAAGCCCCTTTAGCAACTCCGCCTCGAGCCTGCGACCCTTTAAGCCCGGAGCCTTAAACCCGCAAGCCCTGCACCCTCCAAGGCAGGGACGTGGGCCATCGGCTTCTACTGGACCCGGGCAAGTGAAGGGAGGCAGCAGTGGATTCACGTCGTGGGCCTCATGGAGTGCACGTGCCCTGACTACTTAAAGCTTCCTTTGGAGTCGCTCTGTCCGCTTGTTCCAAGGGGAGTATTGTTGATTTTCCCGTTGATCTGGTTGCGAAAGATGGTCAATTCGTGCCTGTTCAGGCTTCCTACAAGCCCTGAGGTCCTTCTTGGCACTTCTGGTCGGGGTTAGCCGCAGCAGGGGGTTCCGTGAGCTGCTTCTGGAGAGACTACCCGAGGTGCTCACGGGGGCTCCTTGTTATTTTTGGTGAAAGGGGGGGGGGGTTTAGGGTTCAGGGTTTAGGGTTTAGGGTTTAGGGTTTAGGGTTTAGTGTTTAGGGTTTAGGGTTTAGGGTTTAGGGTTTAGGGGGATGTTTTTCCCAAGAAATCTCGTTCAGGGTACCAAGCGGGATGGCTGCGAGGATTCTTGGCGGTGGTTTTCTGGACTGTACAGGACGGGAGGCCGCTATACGGACGCCCTGGGGGGTGCTTGAGGGGTTTGAGGTTTAGGGTTTAGGGTTTAGGGTTTATAGGGTTTATAGGGTTTAGGGCATGAGACTGAGCAACATGCTCTCCTGAGCTCGCGTTTAAGTGTTGGGGCCACAATCATCGCGCCAGCGGCAGCAGCGTCTTCATCTCATCTGGAGGGTGTTCATGAAACAACAGGACGGAATATGGGTCCTTTTTCTTGTGGAAAATAAGCCGAACGTGTCTGTGGCAGAAACTGCGGACGTTCGGCTTGCTCCTATTGCGGTTGGCTTGTTCCCTGCTCGACCTTGTTGGGGGGGCGCGGGAGGGGGAGGGAGTGAGGGGGGAGGGAGTGAAGGAGTGAGGGAGGGAGTGAAGGATGGAGTGAAGGGAGGGAGGGTCTGCACTGCGCCCCGCTGCGGGTCGCTACCAGACCGCGCGGGTGCGACCGGTCAGTCGCTCGGACCTTCGTGGTCAGCAAAGCCCCGCAGCGGGCCGTGTCCAGGCCGCGCGGGAGCGGTCACCTACCACTACTTCACACCGACCCCTCGGAGCGGGTCGTGTCCAGGCCGCCCGAGGGTGAGTCTGGCTTTCCTCGCCCATCGGAGGCCCAGCGAATCCGCGGGCCCCTGTGCCGCGATGGGTGGCGGAAAGAAAGGAGAGAAAGGGAAGAAAGGCGGCCCGGATATGGGCGCCGTGGAGGACTTGCAGCGGACGCTGGTCCGCTGCATGCGCCACGGAAGCCACGGGTGCGTGGGCCGGTTCGCACCCGGGGGCCTCTTCGCGGCTGACGGCGCCCGCGTGTCGAGGAGCTCAGAGCTTGCGCTTGACTCCTCGGCAGCGGCAGGCTGCTCGCGCTCTGCTTCTTCCTCCGCCTCTGAATCCTGCTGATCCAGGGCGTTGGGCTTAGGGAGGTTCCTGCGCGGGTAGACGAGCGGTCGCCCCGCCCCATCCTTAGGCTTCTGTCGGCTCCCCACGGCCGTGGCATGGCCCGCAGGGGCCTCTGCCTTCGCCTTGGGGACCGGCGTGTCGCTGGAGCTCGCTGCGGCCGGCTGGCCCGCAGGGCTATTCTTAAGGCGCATCAGCCGAACTAGCCGGTCGCGGCTCACATTGAGCTCCGCGACCTTGAGGCTATACTGGCCTGACCCTTGCGGAAGAGCCCATATACGGGAGATGCCGGTTGGCCTGATCTGACCGGTCAGGCCTACGCCATCGGCTCCGCAGTAAATCGACACGCCGGCGTCCCGAATGACCGCCAGTTCAACTTCCACCACAGCGGTGGACCCGCGTCTGAAACCGCGACGGCCATCCTCCCACTGCCGGGGGCACGGGCCAAGGACGTAATGCACCGCGAGGCGGCCTCCCGGCCCGCCACCGGGCACTAGGCCATCCTGGAGGATGCCTTCCCAGCAGTGGACATCCGTGCCATGCCACATACTTGGCCCGTGAGTGGCGATCAAGCCACTCACCGCGGCCTCCGACAACCCCTGGTTCACATAGGCAATGGGGTGCCCGGAATCTTCGCTGTGCCCTTGGTAGGCTCTGAGCCATCCCTCGGCCACCCGGCTCTGATCGAGCCGCGGCTTTCTCTGGCGCCCGTCAAACGCCAGGGCCGCCTCGAACATGCTGTAGGGAGTAAGGGCTTAGGGTTGAGGATGTAGGGCCCAGAAGGCCCTATGCTGCAGGGTCAACTTCAAGTCGCTGGTTCCCCCGTTACCAGACCCCGAGCTCCACTGAGCCCCTCAACCCTTTCGGGGACTCACGGATAAACTATATCCCCCTTGGGAATCATTTTTTTAAATTTTTGTTTATACAAAACCCAAGAGGATATTAGAAAATCTTATTTTTATTAAGGCTCTAAGGGGAGTCTAGTTACAAGGTACATGAGCCCCTAACCCCAAAACCCTGAGCACTGAACCCTAAATCCCCTCCATTCCTTTCCCTGAAGGCGCAGCAGATCCTTCTCGACTCGGGCACGCACTACTCCGCGGCGTGGGACATTTGGTAGCCCAGTGGTCCCCTTTTCCCGTTTTTTTTTTTTTGGGGGGGGGGGGGTTTAGGGTTTAGGGTTTAGGGTTTAGGGTTTAGGGTTTAGGGTTTAAGGGTTTAGGGTTTAGGGTTTAGGGTTTAGGGTTTAGGGTTTAGGGTTTAGGGTTTAGGGTTTAGGGTTTAGGGTTTAGGGTTTAGGGTTTAGGGTTTAGGGTTAGGGTACCCTATTAGGGCACTTAAGGGGCTTATACGCGGGTTACAAGTACAGTCATCAATGGTTAATAAGTGCCATGAACCTCCAAGAGGACATCTGGCCCATCTTCGGATCGTGCGCCACGTGGCTGCTCTGCCTCGTTGCAGAAACCCAGCTGCGACAGGCGACCTGGCCGACCCCAAGTCGAAAGCAAAAGAGATGAATACCCTCAATCCCCCCCTTCAAGCCGACAAACCCTGGACGGTCGCAAGAGTCACTAATGTGTTTTCCCTTTTGGTTCCTTTCTGATTTTTGTAGATAAACCCCCAAAATCTA
Source organism: Symbiodinium natans (assembly GCA_905221605.1). NCBI lineage: Eukaryota > Dinophyceae > Suessiales > Symbiodiniaceae > Symbiodinium > Symbiodinium natans. The sequence goes on from CAJNDS010000280.1 coordinate 706,893, forward strand.
TTGAGGCCCCTATACTAGACCCGTGGAGTCCTAAGGCGGACGAAGGCACTATAGTTCTGCCTCCAATGCAGCCGTTCTTACTGTCCGCCGCGTGGGCATATGCACTGCTCCGGTTCAACAGCTTCCTCGTGCTCTTGGTGGAGCGGGTCAGGGATTAGGAGCTTTTTGCCTGGCGTTTGACCTTAAACCCTAAACCCTAAACCCCAAACCCCAAACCCCAAACCCGATGTTCGGAGATACCGTTTCAAGTCTAGGGCTGATAAAGGAGGGAAGACCCCAGGGTGCACCCCCCAGATCTTAAACCCCAAGGTCCAAACACTTTGTTGAGGTTGCGGGTTCCTGTATAGCCTCTTAGGTTTTCTTCTTTGAATATGTATTTATTTCAGGGGCTGCGCCCATGGTGCAAACCGAAGGGAGGGGGGGGGGGCGGGGGGGCGCGCGTGCCCCGGCCCGGCGCGCGAGTTTGCACGACCGGGTCAGCTGTAGGCTTTCATAGGAGGACGATGAATTACTCGGGGAAAGGACAGAACCACCTGTGAGGTATAGCGGGTAGACAGATCGCATGGCGATGAGCGCAAACGAGAATGGGTCTTCACTAAATGCGGACCCGCTCGGGGGTCGGCAGATATCGTTAGGGTTTCGGGTTTAGGGTTTAGGGTTTCGGGTTTAGGGTTTAGGGTTTTGGGTTTAGGGTTTAGGGTTTGGGGTTTAGGGTTTAGGGTTTAGGGTTTAGGGTTTAAACATTTTGAAGAGAACATGAAAGTTCTAAGTGGTAGATGCGAAACCCTGCACGCTGGACCATAACTTGCCTTCCTGGGCTTCCCGCCCACGGGAGTTTGTCTGGGGTTAGGGTTCAGGGTTCAGGGTTCAGGGTTCAGGGTTTAGGGTTTAGGGTTTAGGGTTTAGGGTTTAGGGTTTAGGGTTTAGGGTTTAGGGTTTAGGGTTTAGGGTTTAGGGTTCAGGGTTCAGGGTTCAGGGTTCAGGGTTTAGGGTTAGGGTTTCGGGTTTAGGGTTTAGGGTTTAGGGTAACCCGAAACCCGAAACCCTAAACCCGATCGCTAAGCCTCAAGGATGTTCGTTTAGCATTCATTTCAGTGGGAGGGCACCATACTCAACGACCCTTGCGCCCATCACGTCACCCCAACTCGTCAGGGCTTCGGGCTTGGGATCTAAAAAGTTGGGGCCCTAAACCCTAAACCCCCAACCCTAAACCCTAAACCCTAAACCCTATGGTCAGCTGAAGGCAGTGGTGTGAAGACAAGAAGCAGCCGAATGAAGCGCGCCCAATCCTATTGCCGAAAACCAAATACCCCAAAGGTCCATGTACCTGTATACTTGTAGCCTTACTTGGGTCTAAAGCTACTAAATGGAAACCCCCTTTAAAATGGCTCAAGTATGTGCGATACTACCGAAATTCTAGGGTTTTTGTTAACGCAAAGCAATGGGGCAAAAGGGCTTGCTCATCCATCTTGTCACCGGTTTTTCTTCTGCGTTTGCTTTGGGGGTTTAAAGTCACGGAAAGAAGCTTGCATTGAACTCACGAAAGGGACGGTTGACGTTTCCAGCGTGTTTGATCTGGGCTGCTATATTTAGGCCTTCGGTTTAAGATACCTAAGCCCTAAACCCTAAACCCTAAACCTTAAACCCTAAACCCTAAACCCTAAACCCTAAACCCTAAACCCTAAACCTTAAATCCTAAACCCCAACCCCTCCGCCCTTTGGAAGAAATTTCAGGGTGTCTGAAGGGGCCAACCTAGTTTGGCTCGGGGGATGCATGATCCACACCCTGAAGACCAAGCCTTCAAAAAAAGCATGGTTCGCGCTTAGGGTTTAGGGGTTTTAAACCTAAACCCTAAACCCTAAACCCTAAACCCTAAACCCTTAACCCTTAACCCTTAACCCTTAACCCTTAACCCTTAACCCTTAAACCCTAATCCAACGTGTTGGGCTTGTGGGTGCAGGAGCGCTTCGCACAGACAACCTCCCGCCATCTGGAGGATGTGGATCTCGCCTACGAGCCTCGGCCCATAGCATGGTTAGGAATTCATCTAGGAACGTGTTTAATGAAGGTTAGGGTTAATGCAGTTAGTAGGGTGAAGAGGGCAGAGATGGGTTAGAGGCTTTCGGGGGGTTTTCAGGGTTTTCGGAAGAGTTGATGTAAGCCACATGATATCATTAATAAGACTATTCTCAAATAAATTAGGTTCAAAATTAACTAAACTTAATGATATACAACAATGGTGAATAACTGGTTCTTGTGCATGGCGCGGTGCAGGAGCAGTGGGCGTGCATCGTGGCCTTCGCCTGCCAGGCTTCGCGCTGGTCCGGTTTCTCTGTGGTGCTTTACTGTAACTGTAGATCCTTAGCCTGTTTGGGTTTATAGGGTTTCTTAATAAGGCAGCCAAAAATAGAATTTTTAGCTACCCTGCCAAGTGCAGCCGAGGTTTGGTGTACGTCCACCACCTCACATTCTCGTTCCTACACATGTGCCCAGTTTTGGTAGCACTACTCGATAACCAGGAAAGTAGCAGGGGATGGCTGTTGCCACAGTTCTTTGCCAGCCTCGCATACTGCGGCCTCGCAGTGTGTGTGCTGCAACGAGCAGCGGCGGTGAGTCGGCAGCGCCACCATGCGGTGGCGTGCACAAACAGCTTCTAGGACCCGGAGTACGCCCTTGATTCCTTTTTTTCAGGGCGAGGGTTCCCTTGTAATCCCCTTGAAACCAAAAAGGGTCCCCTTTTCTATTCCTAGGTTCCTCCTGGGCCCAGGCTATCAGTGGGCTTTGGCACCCACCCAGCGCTGGGATCACCACGTCCTTGTGAGCTTCATGGAGCGGAGTGACTTGGGCATTGCTGTCTGTGGTGTTCACCTCACGACATCTCTGTTGCTGAAGTCCACTTCCATTTTTGCCCCTTGGCCGGCACCGTAAGTTCAAAAACCTGCCCTAGTTCTGCAGAATACCTGAACAGGCCAAGGACAGTTTGGGTTTAAAGGGTCCGACTTATGAGCGGCGACAGAACCACAGCTAGAGAAAGGGCAGCCAACGAACGTGCACCTGCGGCAACATTGTGCTGGCGTTGGAGACGTTTAACCATAATGCTGAACAAATGCAATCGTACCGTCAGTACAGAAAACAGTCTCCCTCACACGAAACATAGTCAAGGGTTCGGGCTTGGGTTCAAAAGGGCCTCCCACTGTGTGATGCGTCTCGAAGGCCAACTTCTGGAAGGAGACACGTGAGCCTTTCTACACCCTAGCAGCCTAATCTTTGCCTGTTCAGGGGTTTCGCGTCAAAAGGTCTCCAGAGGTTGAGAGGTCCAAAATCCACGCCAAGGTGACAGCTGCATCTTTCGTTGTGGCCCGGCTCATGAGTCTGCCAGATGTTCAGAAGGCAGAGCTTTCCGAGCAATGGGATCGCTTCATGGATGTGTTCGGGATGTAGATTTAGGGCTCTGGGTATCTAATGTTCGATGGAATGTTGGGTCGGTGGTTGGTGGCGCTAGATCGAAGCGCCAATCGAAGCATCCACGGCTCGAATCGAAGGACCTTCTGCACGCAGAAGTGCCATTTTTAAGGTGAGAATCGCGCTTGCCTTTGTTTGTTGGCTTGTTCTGTGGGATGTCCCAGAGCCTTCTGGAGAAAGCTCGTCTTGGATTGCAAAGCCATGCTCGTAGCAAACTTGAGATAAGAACAGCCCTAAGAAAGGGATCGGAACAATTACAAACAGTATTCCCTTATGGTCCCTTTGTAACCATAATGTAGTTATAATAACCCTCCCCAAACCCTATTTTAATTATTTGGGCCCCTATACTAGTCGCATCAGAAACCCTTCAAGTGCAGAGCCCTAGAATTTTTAAGTCCGGGGCTGGACCCCTACACCCTAAACTCCCAGACCCTACTAAACCCCGATCTTTGTCTGCCGGTCCGGGTTAGGGTTTAGGGTTTAGGGTTTAGGGTTTAGGGTTTAGGGTTTAGGGTTTAGGGTTTAGGGTTTAGGGTTTAGGGTTTAGGGTTTAGGTTTAGGGTTCAGGGTTCAGGGTTTAGGGTTTAGGGTTTAGGGTTAGGGTTTAGGGTTTGTGGTTTTGAAGGGCAGGCGCTCCTCACCAAGTGCAGCAAGCAAGTGCTTTGGTCGACAATCCCCGGCGCGTCGGCATTGGCGTGAATACGCTCTCCGGGATGCTGTTGAGGACTAGGCTTTAGGGTTCAGGGTTTTGGGTTTGGGTTCAGGGTTTAGCATAAGTGACCAGAAGAAGGAAACCACGGGTACTCACCATGAAGCCTCACTACTTGTTGCTTAGTTTACAACACCAACCCCATTGTTGAGGTCAGCGCCCACAGACTTCATATAAGAGCAGTCTGTGGTTACTCTGGCCGGACCTCGCACACGGTTGCTGGCCAGACCTTGTCTCAGGTGCAGGTTTGGCCTTGCACGCAATATATTCTATTTAGCATCCAAACCCTGGCGGATCAGATGCAAAGCACCATTGCTCGGCCTCATGTTGATATCAGAAGTTTCTCGTAATATAGATCGACTCAGGCAGCCCCAGATCGACTATTCCCAGGCCTCCTATGCGAGGGAAGTGGTGCCCGGTGTCACACAGTGCAAGCCGGCCTCTGAGTTGGCCCGGCTTCTCTCATGTGCTGAAAGTACAAGAGAAACGTCAGCAAAATGCTGTCGCCCGCCCCCCCCCCCCTCCTTCCGGGCCACGTTTAGGCTTACAAGGGCTCGGGTTCTAGGGATACAGCTGCGCCGCTTATGCAGGGTGGGGCTGGGTGGGGAGGGCTCGCCTGGACATTCCAGGCGACACGCTGCGATGCAGACGGTGCTCCTTGGAAGGGTTCGCAATTCGTTGTCCGACCCTTTCCTCGGGAATGGCACATTGGTTTAGACATTTAACATGTGCTTCGGACACTTCAGGCCCGTGGAACACGGCTTGCTGTTGCCGTCAAGCATCAAGATGGAGCTGCCCCTAAGCCCTGAACCCGAACCACACCCTGAACGCTCAACTTGACCGCGAGGGCTGCCCAGTCTGCGGCGAGCGCTGGTGGGGTGCCGCTGGGCTGTTCAGCCGCGCAGGGTTGACATCTCTGAGGTCCAGGGTTCAGACACACACAGACACACACAGACACACACACAGACACACACAGACACACACAGACACACACAGACACACACAGACACACGCGCACAGAGACACACGCACAGACACACACACACACACACACAGAGACACACACACAGAGACACACACACACACACACAGAGACACTCACACAGAGACACACACACACACACACAGAGACACACACACACACACACAGAGACACACACACACACACACACACAGAGACACACACAGAGACACACACAGAGACACACACAGAGACACACACAGAGAAGTGTTTGTTACTGTCCCCATTGGGCAATGCTTGTTTCGTGCTTCTGCCAGTAGTTTGTCTTTGATCCCGTTTGCTGAAGCTCTCAGTCTTACTGGTAGCTTCTACATAGCCTGAACACAAATCCCTGATGGAGGTTGCTCTAGATTCTAGATCCGGGACCCCTAAATAAAAAATCCTAAACCCCAAGCACCTAAACACCTAAACCCTCAAACCGACACCCCAAAGCCCTCAAAACCCTAGGTCAGCACCGCACTGTGGCGGCTGGCCGCCGAGTACTTCAGGCACGGAGGTGGGTTGATGGGGCTTCTGGGCCTTTGAGGGTTCAGGGCTTGGGGTTTGTCTTGCTGTTGGTTAGTAGGGAGTGAGGGAATGAGGTACCCTGTATCCCCTTTGTATACCCTTTAAGGGATAATATAGGGTACCTCATTCCCTCATTCTCTACTAACCAACAGTAAGTTGTGATTCAGTCGGGTTTGAAGAGTTTAGAGGGGCTTGCAGGAGTTTGGGGTTCACAATTAGGTGGGGTTAGAGTTAGAGGTCTTGTTGCGTAGTGGGGGCCTCCTGAAAACAGTCAAGCTTGCCGCGAACTTCGGGACCATTGGGTTTAGGGTTTCGGGTTTAGGGTTTAGGGTTTAGGGTTTCGGGTTTAGGGGGTCCAAATTTAAGTCAAGCCTTCGGATGCCGCAAGAACATGTCATGCCTCGCGGCCTTAAAATCAGTTGCCGGGCCTCGCTGTCCCTTGTCACAGCCCCAAACCCTGAACCCCGCAAAGTAATAGATCCTGGGATCCTAGAGAATCCCGAGCCCCAGACAACTCCCCAATATCCACCCTAAACCCTAAACCCTAATTCCTAAACCCTAAACCCTATACCCAGAACCCTAAACCCTAAACCCTACACCCTAAACCCTGAACCCTAAACCCTAGACCCTAAGCCCTTTGTTCTGCTGTCGAGGCTGAATCCCATGCGCCTAGACTCCATCGAAGCGCGGCAGGTCCTGCAGGCCGACCAGGGTTCTAAGGTTTGGGGTTGAGGGTTTAGGGTTTAGGGTTTAGGGTTTACTTAATGAGGAGGGCCCCTGAACCCTAAGCCCACTGGGTTTTGGCTTGCGGAAGGCGTGTTAGGGGAGTTGCTTATGCTGGTTTTGTGGGTTTCAGAGGAAAGAGACGCTGTAGGGTTGTAGGTTTAGGGTTTCAAGGTTTTAGGGTTTAGGGTTTAGGGTTTAGGGTGTAGTGTTTATGGTTTAGGGTTTAGGGTTTAGGGTTTAGGGTTTAGGGTGTCCATCTTACAACTGCTCTGGGTGAAGCAGCTGGGCTGTCCTTCCGGAGCTGATGCGCATTGTTGAGGCTTTTCATCCCGCCTTAAGCCCTATAAACCCCAAGCTCGAAATTCTAGAAAAGAACCTAAACCCATGCTGTACCCTAGACCTTATTTTGAGGCTTTTCATTCCGCCTTCAGCCTTAAACCCTAGCTCCAAACCCTAAACAACGTCCTGGACCCGTTGATGGCTCGGGTTGAGGGTTCCGGGCGTAAGGTTCCGGGCGTGTGTTGATTCTGAACCCTTTCATGCTAGGACCCGGAGTAGGCCCTTGTTCTTTGTTTTAGGGGTTAGGTTCCCTTAAAAGGCTCCTTTAAACCAAAAAGGTTGCCCTTTCTATTCCTAGGTTACTCCTGGGTCCAGCACGGCTTTTGAGCAAATGGGTGTTCAAAGTAGGGTACCCGGAAGATACCGTAATCGTGTTTATAGGGACCCCCCCCCCCCCCCCCGAAAGGGTTGCAGCAGGACTAGAATTCAGAGTTTGACAACCACCGAAGGTTTGGGCCTCGACGCCTTAATTCCTAAAGCCTAAGCCCCTGATCTTCTCAATCCTAAATCCTAAATCCTAAACCCTAAACCCTAAACCCATCGAGTGTGGCCAGGCCTTGTTGCTCCTGCAGCACTTGCGCCTAGCGCCGGACGCGCGCGATAGCAGGCCGGGCAGCCAGTCGTTCGAAGGGGTATGGTTCAGGGTTTAGGGTTCAGGGTTTAGGGTTTGGGTTTAGGGTTTAGGGTTTAGGCTATTGTGGGTTGATTGGTTTAGGGGTGGTTGAGGGTTTAGGAGTTTAGTGTTCAGAGTTTGGGGGCATGCGGGGAGGGTTGGGGTGTCTCCTCTTGTAGTAGCCGTTTCTGGTAGGGTGATATCACAGAGGTGGGAACTGCTCTAACGAGGAACATTCTGTGTTTAGGGTTTTCGGGACAGGCACGTGCAAAAAGTCGCGGCGCTCCTAAGCGTTAAACCCTCTAAATCCTACCCCTAGACCCGAGAAAGCTTGAAGCCGAATTTTAGGGTTTAGGGTTCAGGGTTTAGGGTTTTTTTACACAACAGCCGAATGGAAACCCTAACGCCAAGCCCCCTCTGCCATCTTCACCGAAGCTTGAGGATTTAGGCCCCGAACCTAAGCGGCCTTCAGGGCTTGGGGTTTAGGGTTTAGGGTTTAGGGTTTAGGGTTTAGGGTTGAAGGTTTAGGGTTCTCTGATGTTGTCGACGCTTTGCTTTATGTAGCGGCAGGGCCATGGCAGGGGATGGCGAGCTGCAGCGTGGGCTTCGTAGGGTTTCGCTTTTGCCCCTAGACGCCTGCTGCCCCAAACCCTAAACCCTAAACCCTAAACCCTAAACCCTAATGTTGGACTGGCTTTAGTATAAGGAGGGTCTATGATCACAAGTTTCGAACATTTATTCAGCGAACCGACTTTATTCGGGGTACCGTCTATTATCACAAGGTTTTTTCCGGACGTTTGTTTTAAGGGTTTGTGTTTTGGGTTAAGAGCTTACGCAGCAAGGCTTGAAGCCCTGAGGGCTTGGGCTCCAGGAATCTTAAAGGGCCAGAGCGCGGAGAATCCAGAAATCTAAGCCCGGCCAGTTCCATGTAAAGCCTTATGGAAGTTCATTACGAAACGAGGCCCCAAAACAAATTTTGTGATAGGTAGCCCACGGGCCGGTCAGGCTGTCTTTAGTAAGTTTGTTTGGCTACCCTCTATAATACTAAGTTTTTTTCGGATGATTTGGGTTTGTGTTTTAGGGTTAACGCAGTAAGGCTTGAGGCCCTGAGGGTTTGGGCTCCAGGAATCTTAAAGGCTGGAAGCTTCAGGCCTTGAGGTCCTAAGGCTTGAGGGTCTGAGGGCCCCCCCCCCCCCCCCCCCCCCCCCCCCGCCCCCCCCCCCCCCCCCCCCCCGCCCCCCCCCCCGCCCCCCCCCCCCCGCCCCCCCCCCGCCCCCCCCCCCCCCGCCCCCCCCCCCCCCCCCCGCCCCCGCCCCCCCCCCCCCTTGTCTGGCCCCCCCCCCCCAATCGCCCCCCCCTCCCCCCCGCCCCCACCCCCCCCCCCCCAACCCCCCCTTCCCCCAAATTTTGGGGGGTCGCCGGGCCATGCGTTTATAGAGGGTCCCAAATTTGTTTGTGGGGGGGGGGGGGGATGCCATACTAAAGACAGTGCAACATTAAACCCTAAACCCTAAACTCTAAATCCTAAACCCTAAACCCTAAACCCTAAATGCCTGTAAGCAGGAAGCGCATGGTAAGTTCCCGGACGGCCACTTGAGGGCCAGCCAGCAACCGCCAAAGCGCCTCTATCCCACCATCCCTGCATCCCGGTGCCCCCTTCGACCTTAGAGTTTAGGGTTCAGGGGGCACTAATCTCTAAACCCTTAAACCTCTAGGATTCTTAAGGGAGTGTGTACATGGGGGGTAGGCACCTAGGGAACGTCAGGGAGCCTTAGGGAGTTACATACCCCCCTTGAACCCCCCTCCCTTAAGGACACTACGCTTAACCCTCAAGCGAACCTACGTTGGGCGCATGAGGTGGCCTTGTCTTCCTCTCCTCCGAGCGCTTGCCGAGCTCCCGCTTCCGAGTTTGAGGAAGTCTCCGTGGGAGGGCGAGCTGGAAGGCGGCCACTGAGGGTTTAGGGTGCAGGGTTTAGGTTTCGGGGGAGGGCCCTAAACCCTGAACACATCTGAAGCCTCTTTCGTGGCTTTCCAACCCTATACCCTATACCTCTAAACCCTAAACTAAGTTCCTTATCGGCAGCCCCAGCTTCAGCGTGCAACAGCTTGAGCCCTGTTTGGGTTCGATATAAGCCAGCAGCTCCTCCCATCCTGCTTCCAGCACTATAGCTACCGTGAGAATTTACGCTATTTTTCAAAAACATCTGGGAAACATTAATAAACATATTATTTGTGATTAAGGTTCTAAGGGTGTATGGAGCAGGGTTTTCAAATCCTTTCCCCCCATACACCCCCCCCCCTCCCGGCACACCTCCTCAAAACCGCCCCACACGCCACCCCCTCCTACGCCCAGCCCCCCGCGCAGCCACACACGCACACCCACATATGCACCTACACCTGCACCTGCACCTACCTACGCACACACCTTCAAACCTTCAACGCCAGAATCCCCAGACCCCTTAAAACCTTCAGCTTTTTGGCTCTTCGTGCAGGGAGCCGCTTCTTGCAAACCCTAAACCCTAAACCCTAGACCCTAAACCCTAAACCCTAAGCCCTAAACCCTCAACCCTCAAGCTGAAGGTCTTTTGGGGTTTCTAAGGAAGCGACTCCTTCCACAAGCCTGCAACGCTTCAAGATCTCGGCAGAAAATCGATTCCTAGAGGAGGGTTCAGGGAGTCGTCCCTTTCTAGGGTTTAGGGTTCAGGGTTTGGGGTTCCGGGTTTCGGGTTTCGGGTTTAGGCGATACGATGGTACCTCAGTCCCTCCGGAGAGCCGGTAGAAGCACGGCTGGCACCTTGCGAGGTACCAATGCAGATTCGGCCGAGGTTGGGGAGCAGCTGTCGCTGTTGGCCATTCCGATGGAGGCAAGATTCCGGGGGGCAGGGGGGGTTCATATAGGGCTTAGGGTTTAGGATGCAGGATTTAGGGTTTAGGGTTTCGGTGTAGGGTGTTCCTCGGGAATGATGATTCGCTTGGTTTCAGGCGGGCTCCGCCATGTTTTTGGTAGGGCATGCTCAGTATTCAATCCCTTCCGCGCCCACCCTAGGAATTAGACGCAAAAACGAATCCCCATATTTCATATACATATATATATATATATGTGTGTATATATATGCCGAGGTATGTATGTATGTATGTATGTATGTATGTATGTATGTATGTATGTAGAAACCATATACATATAAATCACATTTCCGAATATTGCAGGGGGGAGGGGGATTAGAGGAGTTTCGGGTCTCCAGGAAGGTGGCCTTTCGGGTTGGTCCCAGGGATCCGGGCTTGTGAGGTTTTCGATTAGGGCTTAGGGTTTAGGGTTTAAAGTTTAGGGTTTAGTCTTTAGGCTTTAGGCTTTAACCCTTAGGGTTTAGGATTTGATTAGGGCTCAGGGAGAGCGAGGGAGGGAGGGAGGGAGAGAGAGAGTGCGTGTCGTGAAACTAGACCTACAGCCAAATCCCACAGAAGCAAGTCTACATGAATCTAAATTACGAATAGACGCTGAATTTCGTTCTGTTAGTATCATGGTAGCAGCCCTCCTGGCATCGGAAGCTTCAGGCAATCTCCTCTACTCAGTAGACGGCTTACCCTAAACCTTAAACCCTCAACCCTTAACCCTAAGCTTCGAGCCATGGACCCTAAGCTTGCAAAGCCCTAAACCCTAAACCCTCAACCCTAAACCCTAAACACTAAGCCCTAAACCCTAAAACCCTAAACTCTAAACCCTGCACTGACTGAACTCAAATGCAGAGAGCAGCAGATGTTTGGGGGGTTTGGCGTTCAGGGATGAGAGAGCCTTGAACAGAAGCATGGCTGAGGAATTCAGGGTTTAGGGTCTAGGATTTGGGGTTTGGGGTTTAGGGCTCGGGGTTTAGCGTTTAGGGTTGAGGGTTGAGGGTTTGGGTTCAGGGCATCGGCAAGATTCAGGGAGAGTTTGGGGTTTAGGGCTTAGGGCTTAGAACTGGAGATTCTTGTACGGACCCTGACTTAGGCGTGTGTCATTTTGGGTCGGCGTACATACATGTTTCCTGCCAGCAGAACATGCAGTCGGCGTACCGAGACTGAGTGCTAAGCCACCCCGCATGCTACAGGGTGTGAAACCCTAAATTGAAATTTATTTGTTTTCC